>BMAO01039194.1:0-90936 GCA_019973975.1 Trichonephila clavata
TAACTTGTATATGCCAAATAAACAATGAAAACTTATTTATATCTTAAAATTCAAACAAAATAAAACATTGAAATTGTTCAGTAGCAGTTATAAACAATAAACGCACAATATTTATAATAGGTTAGATGGTCAATATTACTCAACACACCATATCCAAAAATACAGTACATTGTAATTTTTCTACTACGTTGAAAGTAGCCAATAATCATAGAGAGCCAAATATAGCAAACCCTAAAAACAGAGTGAATTTGATTTCCAAGGCTGTAAAAGTAGGGAATAGGTGCTGCCAACGAAATTGCGCATTACACGTCCGGCCTTATTGTTCCTTTATCTATCAGATCTCATTTTATGGACGGTTCTACTTTGTAACAACATTGAGCGGATACCCTCTTTTCCGGGAAACATCGGAAGGAAGTATCAAGGAAAACATCGAAATTCAACTGAGTATTTCTAAGTTTAATTCAAGTTTTCTGAAGCTTTTTCCAGATACATGGAAAGAAGATGATCTAGATTTCAGATTCAGAACTTATATTATTTATTTCAGTATGTTTGCTAAAATACCTTGTAAACTTTTTGTTCATTTAGAGCAAGGCGATTAATAATTGCTTTGCTTATCGCGGTTTTTGGCGACTAATGGAATATTTAAAATCAGAACATCTATTATTACAATTGTAATGGTTTCTTCAATTTTTAATTCTTGTGTTTGTCAAATGAAAAGTAATGGCAATATTATTTCGGAATTTTTAAAAATTGTGTTTGCAATTTTATATTAAAGTGAATAAAATTAGATACATTGCTTGTACTTATTTCTACTTATGAACCTTCATAGTAGTTATTGTATTGCATTTTGATATTATCTATAAATACCTGCAAATATATAAAGTACTTTATTTACATTTTGTTAATTTTTGGCTAGTTTTAGGTTAATGTTTAATTTCTGAATTGTATGCACTTATTACACAATTTTAATAGTTTTGTTATTGTGAGAGATCCACTTATAAATTTCAGTTTATTGTGTTGCGCAAAACAATTATTTAAATTTATTATTTTGTTCCATGTGAATTTATTTATCATTGTTTAATTTTTGTCACCGGGAACTGAACGATATTGAAAAAGTATATTATTTTGCACGCTGTTGCAAATAAGAAGTGCTCGTTCTGTTTTGTTTAATTCAATACATTCCAGAAAAATGTTTATAACTAGGTGAGTCTTGGACTCTAGTTGGACATGTTAATTTGTGAAATAAATGAGATCGGTGCATAATAATTTGAGTATTAATTAATACAAGAAACTTTTATTTTTATTTTATGATATTCAAGCGTCCGATGACAGGATTATCAAGTGTCAATATGTTTACATCTGTTAAAGGTTTCAAGAAAGAAGACCTAATTTATTTGTGTCAAGAGAGATCACCGAGGACTCTACCGTTGAAGGTTACTACATCTACACTGAGAGATGTAATTTTAAACAGTAAAGAATATAAAATGATCCGACTTTGTTTCAACCGTACTAGCTACAACTGTTTCTAGGCAGATAAAGCGCCAAGAAGAAGAGAGAAAGAGCCAAGAAGAAGAGAGAAGACAAGAAGAAGAGAGAGTTACCAAGAAGAAGTGAAAGAACGACAAAGACAACATTAGCTGGATTTATGAGATTAAACTCCCGGACAGTTTTACATACCTAGATGATCAAACGCCAGTCAGGTAGTGTAAAAGAAATTTCACCACTCTGCTAGAATTACTTATTTTCGGGAGATTTAAAGGACTGGCGTTTTTGAGCCAGTTCGAACATGTTCATAATGATGTTGATATAGCACCAGAAAATAAATTTCCCCAGTATTTAGTAAGCACTGTTAGCGGCTCACGTGCTCGAGAGGTAGTGGAAAGTTTTCCACCCACCGGTTAACTACAAAGCTGTTGAATTTAAAATCGCGTTTGGTCGAACTGATTTTATTTATGAATTTATGTCCGCGAGCTTTTAAAATTGGTTTTACAAACGCCGCAAAGTTCGACTGTTAATTTATGCACGCTGTATGACCATTTGGAGTCTCAGATTAGGGCATTAGAGACACTTGGCGTAACAACGGATAAAAGCGCTCCTCTACTTCATCCTTTGGTTGAGTCATGCTTACCGGAAGATATACTAAGAGCATGGCAAAGACAAAGAGGTCCTGATTTCCATCATAGTGGCGAACCACAAGAAAGGCTTAGTAGCTTACTAAAATTCTTAAAATCTGAAGTAGAATCAGAAGAAAGGATTTGTTTGGCGATGCAAGGTTTCGGTTTAAACAAAAATAAAGACAATATTGGGTTTAGAAATAAGAAATTTGAACCAAGAGTAAAACAAAATAAAACACCCACCGCCTCCGGTCTTTTTACCAATCCACATACTCATAAAACCAAAAAGTCATGTGCGTTTTGCGAGAAAACTCATCCCAGTGCAGACTGTTTTTCTGCGCAAAAAATGAGTTTAGATGAAAAACGAAGGATTTTGAGGGGAAAAAATTGTTGTTTTGCCTGTCTGGCTCCCGGTCATCCCGTCCGAAAATGTCATTCATTTTTGAGATGTGTAATTTGCGGGAAGAAACATGTTCCCTTGATGTGCGAAACAAACGAGTCAAGAAAAAATTATTTCAAGAAGACGGAAGAAGCTGAAGTTTTCAACGAGGTCAACATGTCCAACCTGAGTGTGGGTCCTAAAGTATTTTTACAGACTCTAAAGTGCAAGCTCATATCAGATAAAAAAGAAAAAATAGTGCGAATTGTTCTGGACACCCGCTCGCAAAAGTCTTATATTGTAAAGAGTCTTGCCGAAGAAATGGGATACGTTCCTGTAAAGAAAGAAACTCTGGTACATTCACTGTTTGGTGGGATTAAATCTAAAGAATTTGTACATACATGTTACAGAATTAGGTTGAAAAATATTAAGAACAATTTTGCATGCAACTTTGAAGCTTTGGATCAGGTAGCTATTTGTAATGATGTATCACCTGTGAACTCCGGGCCTTGGTTAAAAGAGCTTCAAGAAAGGGATATAACATTAAGTGATGTGGGAGAAAAGCCACAACCTGTACAAGTGCTTATAGGAGCTGATCTTTTTGGAAAGATTTTAATCGGTCAGCGTAGGGTCTTACCATGCGGATTAGTAGCCATTGAAACTTTGCTTGGATGGACTCTGTTAGGGAAAGTTCCTGATAGTAAAGTTACTACAAGCAATGCCATGTTAGTGACATCACTTTTCGCTAAAGAGTTTGACATTTCGGACTTCTGGAAACTGGATTCTATTGGAATCAAGGATCCTATTGAAAAGCTGTCTAAAAAAGAGCAAGAGGATTTGACTACTGAAAATTTTCTTCAAACTGTTAGGTACAATGAAGATAATCACTATGAAGTTCATTTGCCTTGGTTAGATAACTGTGTGCCTTTACCTGATAATTTTGAGCAAGCTAAAAGAAGGTTAGACACCACAACCAAGAAGTTATTTCAGGAAAATTTGTACGATAGTTATGAGGGCATATTTCCCGAATGGCTGCGTGAAGGAATTATTGAAGAAGTACCAATTGAAGAGAAAGATTTGCCTGCTAATTATCTACCTCACAGACCTGTTATCAAAGTTAGTAAGACAACTCCTATTCGCCCGGTTTTTGATGCATCTGCTCGACTCAAAGGACATCCGTCACTAAATGACTCCTTGCATAGTGGTCCAAACTTGATTGAGCTCATTCCTGATATTTTGCTGCGTTTTCGAGAAAAGAAGATTGGTGTAATCGCAGACATAAAGAAAGCCTTTTTGCAAATTAGCCTCTGTAGAGAAGACAGAGACTTCTTGAGATTTCTATGGTGGACAACTAAGGCTTGCAAAGACTACAGGTTTTTTCGGCATACCAGAGTAGTTTTTGGCGTTCACAGCAGTCCTTTTCTACTAGGAGCTGTATTGAAGTAATATCTTGAACAAAATACTGACGTTGATCCTTTTGTAACTAGTTGTCTTTTGAAGAGTTTTTATGTGGACAATCTTGTAACCAGCGTCCACAGTGAATTAGATTTGCAGCGAGTGATAAGTGTTTCTAATGAGTTATTAAAAAAAGGTGGTTTCATTCTGCGGGATTGGGAATCTTCACTAACAGAGGATGGAAGATCCTTCAAAACAGATCTGTTAGGCCTTCAATGGAATAAAATTGAAGACTGTTTTTCGCTAAATATCAGCTGGTTGAAAGAAGTAAATGTCGACAACATTACTAAACACACAATATTATCGGTTACTCACAAAGTGTTTGATCCATTTGGATTTGTATCTCCTGTAATGCTTTGTCCTAAAATTATGCTACAAAAAACCTGGAAATTATCGTTGGAATGGGACGAAGAAATCACTGGATCCCTTCGACAAGAATTTTTACAATGGCTTAGGGAACTAAAAGTATTGGGAAATGTTACCGTTCCTCGCTGGATCAACGTTAATCCAGAAAATATGAAGAACTTCTCCATTCATACCTTTTGTGACGCAAGTAGAGATGCATATGCCGCAGTTACGTATCTTGTACAAAAGGGAGAATGTGGAAAGGTGCATTTTTTAGCCTCGAGATCACGAATATCTCCTCTGAAAGTTGCTACAATTCCAAGATTAGAGCTTCTTGCTGCATTGGAGGGAGCAAGATTAACGAAATCTGTATTGGATGCTCTTGGATGGACGGATATTAGATGTTTTTATTGGAGTGATTCCACTACCGTTCTTACCTGGATCATTAAAGATGAAAATTGGTCTATTTTCGTGAATAACAGAGTCCAAGAAATACGGAATATTAGCCAAGTTTTTTCTTGGCGTCATATTTCTGGCTTTGAAAATCCAGCTGACTTACCCTCCCGAGGATGCAAAGCAAGTATTTTAGTGAAAACTAGATGGTGGGAGGGGCCAAAATGGCTTACTTTATTTGAAGACGAAGGACCATGCAATGAATATGAGTTTGATGAAGATGAGATACCACCACTAAAAGAGAAAAGGAAAAGCTCAGTATTAGCTTTGGTGTCTGTAAATCAAGATTCATCTGCAGGCTGGTTTTATCAGCGCTTTTAAAAATATGAAAGCATTGTGAAGTTAGTGGGATGGATTTTGAGATTTGTAAGAAGCTGCAGATGCGATGTTCCGCTAAGGAAAAAGGGAAGTTTAGATGCTGAAGAATACAGGGCAGCAGAGAAACAAGTGATAAAATTGGTCCAGTCGGAATCTTTTGTGAATGAGCATGATGGAAAACTAAAAACTTTGAGTGCGTATAAGGATGCCGATGGAATAATACGGATCAAGACGAAAATAATTTTCCGTCAGGATACAGAAGATTTTAGGGAACCAGCTGTTCTCCCGTTCAATCATAAAGTTGTCGAAAGACTAATATTTTCTCACCATATCAAAAATAATCATGCTGGAACTCAAATTTTGCTTAATATTTTTAGAGAACATTTTTGGATTTTGAGAGGAAGAAAAACAGTGCGTTCTGTTATCTCAAAATGTGTCGTTTGCAAAAGATTTTCTTCTAAATGTTGTGATGTTGTATCTGCTCCTTTGCCTGAAGATCGAATACGACAGGCAAACGTGTTCGAGATTTGTGGAATTGACCTGGCGGGACCTTTATTTTTAAAAGATGGAAAGAAGGCTTGGGTATGCATTTTTACATGCGCCGTATATAGAGCTGTCCACTTAGAGCTTGTTTCATCGCTATCGACCGAAAGCTTTTTGCTAGCTCTACGGCGATTTATAGCTCGGAGAGGCCGATGTGAAACCATGTACTGTGATAATGGCACTAATTTTGTCGGAGCTTCCAATTTGCTTAGAAGTTTAGATTGGGGTCGCATTTGTAGCGACAATGCTCTTCGTCCAATTAAGTGGAAATTTAATCCCCCTTCTTCACCATGGTGGGGTGGATGGTGGGAGAGACTAATTGGTATTCTTAAAAGTCTTTTGAGAAGAATACTTGGAAGAGCAAGTTTGGCATTTGAGGAGTTGACAACAGTTATTTGTGATTGTGAATCTGTAATCAACTCACGCCCTTTGACTTACATCGACGAATGTGACTCAGAATTTGTTCCACTTACCCCTGCGATGTTTCTTCAGGATATCAAAAACTCTGGTGTTCCAGACTGTGATGCGGCAGATCATAAAAGTCTCAACCATCGTGTCAAATACAGGTTAGCTTTACAGAAGGACATTCGAAAGAGGTTCAGGTCCGAATATCTTGGATCTTTGATAAGGAGGCCGGAAAAGACTAGAACTTCGATGATAACTCCCGGGGACATTGTTCTCATAAAAAGTGACAACGCCAATCGAATCGACTGGCCACTGGGGAAAGTGACAGAAATTCTGCCAGGGAAAGACGGTGTGTGTCGACTCATTAAACTTAGAACATCTCGCGGAGAAATTCTGCGTCCAATTCAGCGCGTCTTCCCTTTAGAGATCTCTTCTAATGATTCGTCTTTTCCACCTGACAAAAATGCATTATCTACAAAAATAGCCTCTATGAAGAATGCTATTCCTAAGTGTTCTGACGACAACTCCATCGACTACGCAGTTGTTCAAAACAAGACAAGACTAGGACGGACTGTTAAAATTCCCAAAAGGCTGGATCTCTAATATAGTTGTTAAGCTGTGGGACTTCCACATCTCAAGGTGGGAGAATGTGAGATCCACTTTATAAATTTCAGTTCATTATGTTAAAAGCAAAACAATTATTTAAATTTATTATTTTGTTCACGTGAATTTATTTATCATTGTTTAATTTTTTGTCACCGGGAACTGAACGATATTGAAAAAGTATATTATTTTGTACGCTGTGGCAACAAGGAAGTGCTCGTTCAGTTTTGTTTAATTAACAGTATTCCATGAAAAAATTGTTTATAACTAGGTGAGACTTGGACTCTAGTTGACATGTTAATTTGTGAAATAAATAAGATTTGGCAGTATTAATAATTTGGAGTATTAATTTTCAATACAAGAAACTTCTTATTTTTTATTTTTACGATAGTTATAGTGAAAAGTATTGATAAATATATAGTGCAGTTCCTGGCATACGAAGCTCTATCTGTGTAATTAAGAGAGTAGAGTGTGTTATTGTGTCTGTAGTAATGTATGTATGAACTGTGTCTGCGCAATCCCAATTGCGCTGCCTGAACTGCGCATGCCCAGAAATTCCGATGTAAATGTAAAAAAGAAGTTATGAGGAGGGCCGCCACGTGGGTATTAGACGCCCTTGTTCAAATTGAAATTCGGCGCCCCTTTATGCGGTTCTGTTGCACTCTTATGAAGTGCTACAAATAAAATAAGAAATACTCATTTATATAGTATTCGAAATTTGACTTTCGAACTGAAAAGCTTTAAAATTATAATATTAAAACACGTTTGTCTTATTGTTTTTTTATTTTTTATTATTTCATAAATTTTAAATACAAAACAAAGCAAAAATAATATAAAATTTTTTAAGTAAAATATAAAAATTAGAAAATATATTCAAATATTGATTATCCTAGCTTTAGCAGCTACAAATGCTAGTATCAATTCCTTTATATTTAATTTATCCAAAATTTCGCTCTCTATAGATATAATTGACAAGTCCGATAATCTCTCTTGCGCCATAGTAGCCATGTAGTTTTTTTTATAATTTTAAGTTTTGAATAACTTCGTTCTCCAGTAGCCATCAAAACTGGCAGGGTTAAAGAAATCCGTAATGCTAGTGCAATATTTGGAAATGTATCGATAAGATTGTTTTCATAAATATAATTTAAAACATCAATAGGTGACATATCCTCTTTGGTAAAACATCGGAAATATTTTATATCTTCAAACAAATTTAATATATCTATGTCCTTTTCATTAATATTTTTAGTATCCGTTAACTTTCGTTCTAATTCTTCACAATGTTTTAAAATTTCATTGTCACTCCAGTTTTTTAAATTAGGTATATAGTGAAGTATTAGGTTAAGTTAGGTATACCTTGAAGTAATTGTAATGTTCTTTAAATTAACTGAAACTTTCTGAAATTGAAGAAATAGCAGTGTCTAATATTATATTGTAAAATTCAACCTTAAACTTTTGTCTTGGATTGTTGATTGGTTCATCGGTTTGTTTATCTTGAAAGAGTTTCTTTTTAAACCTGTTTAGACTGCGTGGAAAATCAGTATCCACCCCCAAATAATCAGAAACGATACTTTCATTGGCAATTGCATGTTCATACGCTTCATCTGATCTACGATTATCTGAAGTAAATTTCAAATTCTTTACGATATGAGTAGGGCATTCCAGAGTAATATATTTCTCAAAAAGTAAGAATAATTTTAACACAAATGTGCGTATTTCAGTAACCAAATGTTCAGTGAATAATCTGGTTACGATAAATTTGAATTTTTAAATCTTGTATGATAAATACATAAACAATATTTTATTCAGATTATGATGAATTGTGCAAATATAAATCGCATCACAAATGGTGTACAAAAAGTTAAGGGTAGTCGGTACCCCTTATCCCGCTAATGTTTAATTGAGCATTTTTATGTACCGGTTTCTCAGAAACTATTAAATGTACAGACTTAAAATTTTTTTCTGTATATTAATTAGACTTTTTTATTTAAAATGATCGGAAGCTTTTTCAAATATATTGTTTAATTTTTTCAAAAACATTCATCGCAACAGTATCACTATGAATTTTTTGAAAAATGTCATTTATTTTCACGATAACTGACTTTTACAAAAATATTATGGGAATATTAATAAAAGCTCCGTGCAATATATATAGTTAGATATCAGTAATATTCAGTGAAGATTGCAAGTGCTTCCGTTGAATAAGTTCTGAGAAAATGGTACACGCATTTTTAAAAACACCGTTTTGAGATAATTGCATTTTTATTATAAAATGTCACTTCATCAAAAAAATTATGAATTACAATCTGTATTTGCACTATTTTTTTAAATATTAGCTTATTCTCAATAACTTTTAAGACTTTTTACTTATTTCTTTTACTCAGATTTCTCAGAAAATACATATGTAGAATTTTTCACTTTTAATCTATCGAGATATTTTATAGCATTTGCATCATTTTTCTCAAATTATGCATCAATTTTTGAAGAATTTTCTGTTCTGATACATTATTGTCATCCAAGATTATTATAAATCATCATAAATACCATGTGAAAATGTGTCAATACTTGAAAATATGACTTTTGTAATACATCATTATAAGACATTTCGAAAAGTTTCATTAGAATAAATTCACATGTGAACACAATTTCTTAAAATATCAGAATTAAAAGGATTCTTAAAATATTACATAAATGGTATCCAAAACAACAACAAGAAAACTGAATTTATGTTTTAAACATGAAATTTGTGTGTTTTTTGGTATGTAACAAGTTTTGTGCAACGAAAAAGGTAATTGCATTTTGGGATATATTTATGTAACTTTTACAAGAAAATATTGAACACAAAGCTTAAAAATTTGTGTGTGCATTAAATAAACATTTATCTTTATACAGAAGTGAATTTTTTTAAAAAATTGATCAGCCTGTTTAAAAATGTAATTTTTGTACAGTAGAAATAATGAATTTTATAAAAGTTTTCCTTTTTTATGTTACGACATCTGCTTTTTAGCTAAATGTCTGAGGAATATCTCAAAAATTTCACTTCAGTATACACAATATATATGAAATATAAAATAAATATTCCTAGTTCATGCAAACAATAGATTTTTTAGAAAAAAGAAGACACAATTTAAAAAATATAATCTTTATAAGACAATAATACATGATTATATGACATTTCGAAAAATTTCATTAATGTTTTATATATTCATATGTAAACACAATTTCTTTAAGTATCAGAATTAAAAGATTCTTAAAATATTACATAAATGGTATCCAAAACAACAACAAGAAAACTGATTTTATATTTTAAACATGAAATTTGCGTGTTTTTTGGTATGTAACAAGTTTTGTGCAACGAAAAAGGTCATTGCATTTTGGGATATATTTATGTAACTTTTACAAAGAAAATATTGAACACAAAGCTTAAAAATTTGTGTGCATTAAATAAACATTTATCTTTATACAGAAGGGAATTTTTTTTAAAAAAAATTGATCAGCCTGTTTAAAAAAATAATTTTTGCAGAGTACAATAAGGAATTTAATAAAAATTTTCCTTTTCTGTGTTACGACATATGCTTTTTAGCTAAATGTCTGAGAAATATTTCAAAAATTTCACTTCAGTATACATAAGAATATATATGAAATATAATATAAAAATTTCCAGTTCATGCATACAGTAGATTTATAGAAAAGAGAAAACACAGTTTAGAAAAGAAAATTTTTAGAAAACAGTAGCTTTTGGTATAAAATTTTACCTCTTCAAAAAGATCCTGCACTGTAGCCGGTTTTTACCTTATTTTTCTTAATATTATCTTCTTCTTTTTTTTATTTTTCTTCTTTTATCTTTTCTAATTTTCTTCGCTTTTCCAGAAAAAGCATACACTGCTTTCATTAATCCCATTTTCTGCAGCATTTTTAATTTGGATAAATTACCATCATTAAAAGAACAAACAGCATCATAAACACCAAGTGAAAGTGTTTCAATCTGTACAAATGTTGTTTTAGGAACACGTGACCATATGAAATTATGAAAACTTTCATTCGGGTTTTGTGTTTTTCCATGCAAACATTTTCTCGCAGATCAGGATGGGAAAGATCTCTAAATATATGACGCATTGCTTCTACAACAGCGACCGGAAAACTATTTTTATGTTTGTAAGACTTATCTGATGCTTCAGACTTTTTATATCCACACCATGAATCTTTACCAACAGGACAAAAACCATGTTGAGGATATTCATCTGCTGACAGCTTATGCAGAAAAATGGCCCAGATATCTTGCCGCATGTTATGAACACTGGTGTAATTTCTCCGAATAGCTGATCCATAGTAAAACTGTAAGTTATCTATTTCATGCTCAGTCAAACGATTTTTTCCACTTAAACACTTACCGTCTGACAAGATTTGCCATTTCAATTAATTGAGTTTTTAATCGGCATAATCTTGTTCCCATGCGCTTCATGACATGTCCAATGCACTCCAATTTTTCAATTGGGTATTCATCTCCATAGATGTTTTTCTTTCTAACAGCATCAAATGCTTTGCAATCCCCTAAGTAAGTAATATATCGGGCATTATGCAAAAATAATGACCGTTGAAAAATTTTAGACGCACCTTGAATTTCCATGGCTCCACTAGATCCAAAGTAATTCCTTTTACAATCCTTTTGATGAGAAGGTAAGTTTTTACATATGCAATATTTTGAAAGAATATCAACGTCTATCACCTTACCTGTATCAATGCTGGTCACATTAACTGCACCATTCATTGATGAGTAACCGCGCTTCTGCCATGTCCCATCTACAGCGACTGCAATATTATTATTACCTTTATTTTCACAAATAGCTTCCTTCGCAGCATTTTGAATGGAGTCCTCGTAAACAAGTTTTGCAGCATTAAGATTCGCTTACCGTAAGGAGGAAACCTTGTAGGTGGTTGAGGAAGATTCATTATGCCGCAAAACATTCTCCCAGCTTCTGCACCTTTTCCAATGGAACGCATAGCATATACAAACCTGGTATTTATTGTAGAAATTTGCGTTCCTTCGTGAAAATTTGAAAAAGAGAATTCTACACGATATGGACCAGCACAACATTTCAGGACAAATGTAATAGCCAGTCCAGATTTACCTTTTAAAACTTGCTTGTCTAAGCCACTGTTACACATTTTACAGTGAACTTCATTCTTGAAAACAAATGCCAGAATATTCAAATTCATAATGGCATTAATAATACCTACACTTTTGTCATAGGAAGAAAAACTTTCATTTAAATTGGGAATTTTCTTTTCTTTTGCACGTCTCTTTTGAGTCATGTGCATGTCCAGCTTGAGGATTGACATTACTGTCGTTAGTACGGTTGAAAGTATTCTTACCTTTATAAAACGTACCTTTACGTTTTTTGAACACTTTTGTAGATCTTGGCATATTAAATTCTTAAAATTTTGAAATTTTTGATATTCAGAAATTTTAAATATCGAAATATTTAAAACGCTAACAAGAAAAACGTGTATTCCTTCCAAAATAGGTAAGCAACCCTAACAGTTACGCTAGCAGTCAATCTACAGTTAATTGCGTATGAATAAATGAAACAGAGAGTGGCTTTGGAAAAGCTTCCCAGATTAAAAAGGTCAATGTTTACATTTCTATCTGTCAAAGGGGGCGTGGCTCATCAGCTGATTATTTTTTAAAAATCATTTTAACATATTTTAAATTAGTAAAATGGCAAGTACGTTACATCATTGGAAAGGTCCTGATTTGGGGATTTTAGAAATATCAAAAACTCAAAATTGACTTCCCGAAGGTGTTTACCCTTCTGACTCCCCTTTTAAATGAAATTTTCAACAAAGAATAATTCTACAAAATTAAGGCAAAAAATTTCATATTAACCAGCCTTTCTATCATTTACACATGTTGTAAACATTAATGTAGAATCAACTTTTGTTTCCTTGTTTATTATGAAAGCAAATCTTTCTGTTTCTGAAAGCTAGTTTTTCTGTAGTATCATTTGAATCAAGAATATTTTACCACATTTATTTAAATTATTTTTTTATAAAGAAAAATTCAGAGAATTTATAAAGTAAAATGAATTCTAGACTGGGGATCGGTATACTTTCACGAAAGAATCAGTTGTTAGTGAAACAAGAATTCGAAAGTTTCAGACACCTACTTGATATGAGCTTCCAGGAAAAAGGTCCCCCATCCCAGCAACAGTCGCGTTAATACAGTCATGCTCCAATTAATATTTTTTATGTTATTTAAATCAAGTTTTACGCACAGGCATTAACATTTTCCATTCCTTCAAAAATGAAGAAATATTATAGATATTTTTTATTTATATTTATTTCTATAGCTCAATGCAAGTGCAATCAGTGTCAAAATATCAATGCTAGAAAATAAACTTTGAAGTTCGTGAAAAAAACTTCAATACCACTACTACCATAAGTACTACTATTTGAAATTTTATATTTAAACTAATAATTAAACTTTATAAAACTGCTCTTGCAAGCGATTTACATAATAATTTGGCCAATAGTGAAACGATTTGATAATTTAGATATAAAAATGAAAGAGAATAATTGGCTTTTTAATAAACACTGGGTGGCTGCACGTTCTCTGTAATTTTAATTTTTCTTCTCTTTTCTTCACCCGTCAATTTTTTGCGCCCCCAAATATTTTCCGTCCTAGGCATGTGCCTAAGCGAAAAAGTGGGCTTGGTAGCTGGGGGTACGTTACGCCACTGGACAACGGTCATCACATCCATTTTGCCAATTGACATGCAGTTTGAAATTAACTGTTTTTCGAAGGGAATGTACGGGAATAATATTTGACGACATTAAAATTATCCGGATCACATGATCTTATTAAGACGGAGTTGAGAACGAAATGAGGCCCCAACTGAGAACGAGGTCCTGGACCCGGGCCTAGTTGGCTCACATGCCTTGAAACGTCCCTAACTACAAAACAATACGACTTTAATTATAAACCGCACAATTTATCAAGATAAATATTTTGTATAGGGCAAGACCAGGGGAGTCACTAGAAAAAACTTGTTTTTAAGGGTACAGTGGACTTTCAAATTGGTGAAAATCGATCAAATTTTCGATTTTTCACTTTTAGCATATTATTAATGCTTGTAATCATTGCCACTGAATGCAAAAAAAAAATTTCAATTCCGATCATTTTTATAGAAGTTATGCTCTCTTGAATTCGAACACCTGTTTGACCACGCCCCTTTGTTTACATCTGTCAAACACCCCTGCTTGCATCAGCTGCAGAATTACGCTTCTGTATTGTATTCTTTTGTCATTTTTAGCGATACTTTTATTTACTTTATGTGTTATTTTTTTAACTCTATATATGAATTATATATTTTTCTAAAATTTGGCAACATGAAAATAACTGTAACTCAAACTGTGTGGAATAAAGTTTTTGTTTACATTGTCTAACCAACTTTGTTGCGAAAACAGCTTTCTTTGAGTTTCGTTTTATAAATAAGAAACAGTTCTTTTCAGAACTAAAGCTCTATATTGCCATTATCTTTTAATATTTTATATATTTTCTATTCTTTTGAGCAAAATTATCACAGCTTATTTTGTTTTGTGATTATGCACAGTATAAGTTCAAAATATCGAAAGCCCAAAGGGTGACCAAGCAAACGCAGAGCTGCCTGCATAAGAAATTTAGAAAAAGGAAAATCTTCTGCATGTAGTTCATCATCTGATAGTATAAATGGGATGAAATTTCAACAGGAGCTGCTCCTAGTACATCAGGTATGAGTAAATGTGATGTGAATTTAGAATCAAATGAATATCATTTCATCAATAATTCAATGTGGACGTCAATATTACATAATGTTCCATGCAGTGATTGCAACCAGTTCTCGTTGAAGATTTTAACATACAATTCATACGGTTTCTCCACCAAAATGGAACTTGTTTGCGAAAAATATAAAAAATCATATGGACATGCCTTCACAAGACAACGAGAAAAACCCTGCAGGAAATTTGATATCAACACAAAACTTGCATCCGCATTCTTGGCTATAGGGAAGGGTCACGCAGCCTTAGAAACTTTCTCATCAATTTTAGGTACACCAAGTATGGATCGTGAAACATTTTCGAAATGCTTAGAAAACTTATGTAGCAAAAATGAAAATGCGAAAGCAGAAATGCTACAAATCTCAAGAGACCACGTGAGACAAACAAATTTATATTTACATCCTGATCTTGTTCAGAACAATATTATTGATATAACTGTATCATACGATGGAACGTGGCATAAAAGAGGCCATACGTCTCTATATGGCATCAGCATTGTTATTGATGTAATGACAAATCTCGTTGTTGACTTTGAGGTTTTGTCAAAGTATTGCCATGAATGCAGTATGGCTGCAAAAGATTTGGGTGAAGCGGCCCCGAGTTTCAGATTTGAAAATCAGGGCATTCAGAAAAGTGCCAGAAAAACTTTGACGGTTTCTCAGGTAGTATGGAAATGCATGTCGCCTACATTTTGTGGAACCGGTCAATATCTGACTGCGCAATGCGGTATACCACTATACTTTGTGACGGTGATGCAAAAACACACCAACACCTGAATGAAAAAAAGTGTATGGAGATGTGTCGTCACATTTTAAAAAAGAAGAGTGTGTTAACCACGTAGCCAAACGTTTGGGAACATCACTCCGGAATAAAGTGAAAGAGTGGCGTATGAAAGGTGTGACATTAGAATGGTCGTAAACAAGGTAGTTTGACTGATGCAACAATAACAAAATTACAGAACTTTTACAGGAAAGCCATTGTCGACAATGCTCTAGAAATTGATAGGATGAGGAAGTCAATTTTAGCAACTCTTTATCATTGTATGTCAACTGATGTAAAGCCAATGCACAGCAAATGCCCTCAAGGAAAGCTATCCTGGTGCTTTTATAATAGAGCTAAAGCAGATAATAAAGTACCAGGTAGTCATAAAAGCATGAAAACAAAACTGTCAGAAGAAGTAGTTGCTAAAATTATGCCAGTATACCAGCGCCTTGCCTCAAATGAAATTCTTCTTCGCTGTGTTTCCGGCAAAACCCAAAATGCCAATGAGAGTATACACAGTTGTATTTGGAGGAAATGCCCCAAAGATGTGTTTGTTTCAAAGAAACGAATTGATCTTGCAGTAACAGCAGCGGTCAGTGAAGTAAATATTGGCTATGTTGAAACGCTAAAATTAAATAATAGTGAAATGGTAGACGATGCATTCAAAATTGCCCACAGACGCGATAACCGAAGGTTGTCGCAAAGAAAGCGAAAAGCTTCAGAACAATATAAAAAGGAGAGAAAAATTCAAAAATATAAAAAAATGACAAAAATAGGGAAAAGAATGAGCTCATTTATGGGGCTGGACAATTTTCGTATAACCTGTTTTTTTTTTAAAAAAATATTTATTTGGATGTATATAATTTGAAATCACGGTACTATGGTATAAGTTAATCATAAATAATAGTACATTTAATTAATAATAATATATTAATAATAAATATTAATAATAATAATATAAAATATAAAATAATAATAAAAATATATAATAATATAAATATAAAATATATAATAATATTAATATAAAATATTAATAATAATATTTTATTTTATTTATATTATTTTACATTTAGATATGTTGCATATAAAGTTCTAGAATTGCTTTACTTTAAAATACATTTTCAGTCATATTTTCAATGATAACATCAAAATATTAAATTTTTCATTTACTACTGAAAATTTGTTTATTGCTGAAAATTAGGTATATTTATTACAATGACATAAAGAAAATCAGTATATAAGTTGTAAACAATATGGTATTTCTTAATTATAGTAATAATTGCTTTTATCAAATGTGATTGAAGATTTATAATCATCATACTCATAAAAACCTTCATTAAGGGAATTATAATTTTTGTCGTTTCAATAACTTTAAAATGTTCCCTGCGCAACACATTTTTCCCAATTGCAGTGAAAATTTGCACACATATTCTCTATAGGTGTATAAATATATGCTAGTGAATGATTTTTTATTTAAGTGAAGGGGGAATAATAAAAACCAGAGGATACAAACATTTTAGTTAGTTTTTAAGGAAAAAATTAACATTTTCAACATAAATAACTTTTTAATTTTTTAAAAAGAGAAATATGAAGAACACTTCCCCAAGTTTTATTTTTATATATAAAATGAACATTATGAGAGAATATTGACAGCATAGACTGAATCTGGTTGCGCATGGAGCTTTTTGAAATATGTTAATTATTTGGTACAATTAAAATTAAAAGAATTAATATCTCAGAAACCGATAAAGATATTTTGACTAAAACTTGTACATTTTTATTTGGTAACATATTACACATTTCCTGCAAATTTGAAAAAAAAATTCATTGGTAATTAAAAAAATTGATTTTGAAACTCCACTGTAACCTTAATTGAATATTGATAACTTAATTATCAAACACTTTGTGCAGTACTGATACATTTATCAGTGTTGAGTATTATATCAGTGAGAAATCGTATTTTATTTTTTATTATATAAGAATGTATTTTACCTTGTAATTATTTTAAGTTGTAAATTATTTTATCAAATTTATAATTATTTTATCAAATTGATAATTATTTTAAATCTTTTGTTTTCGATTTTTCGCGATACGTTCGCGCCCTCAAATAGGGTTATCACGCCCTCCTGGAGGGCGCACCCCACAGTTTGAGAAACATTGCGATAAAGACTTTATTTCGAGTTTTGAGAACAGTTTAATAACAGTATACATGAAGCAAAATATGATTTGGAGAAGAAAAATCAAGCGATTTACATAATTTTAAAAATGTACATATTTTATCATTGCAAACAAAACAAATACGTTGAGCCACAACATTTTCTCAGCATATGAATAAAAATATATGCCGATACAAATCATTCCCAATTCCTGTTTTTACATGTTACAAATTCTTAGGTTTTGAACACATTCCGAAAAAAAGCGCGTTTTATTGTTGGTATCGGAAATCAAATTTTGTTTTACACAAACGAAAACAATCCGCAGAAAAGAAAACAAAATTAAATTAAAATATAAAATTAAAAAAAAATCTAATTGTATTGCTAATAAAATATAAAACATGCAAAATTGCAAGTTTTTTATTAACAACTTTTATGTAAGTAACATTAAATCAAAAAGCTATAAGTACTATAAATTTTGGCGCCCCCTGCCCCAGGCGCCCTTGTGCGGTGAACAATTTTGCCACCCCCACTCGGCGGCCCTGGTTATGAGTAATTAATAAACGCCAATCCACCAGAAAACTGTGTCGTGATTGTGTCATGAGCAATTAGTATTATTGTGTTAGAGACTCTTGAGTCCACTTAAGTGTTTGAGTTATCGACATAAAATATGATCCTTACTCAGCCGGAGTATAGGAATTAGCACATGGATTAACCTATGAATTAAGAAATGTCTGAGTGAAAAACCAAGTTCGGCAAACCGTGATTTGTGTAAACAGCCAAGTTCGGCAGCTAGTGATGTGAGGTGAGAGCAATGTTCTTTGAATTTTTGTGAGAATTTTAATTTTTTTAATTATGTCTTTAATTGCTAAGTTGAAGAAAGACGAGTTAAAACTTGTCGCGGAGGAATTAAAACTAACTGTGCCAGATAATGCAAAAGTTCTTGATTTGAAAAATTTAATTGAAAGTAGTGAAGAGTATAATACAGACACAGAATTAGTTAAAACTATTATTGACTATGCTGTTGAAGAAACGAAAATTAAAATATCTGCGAGTGAATTAAATTTAGAGTTAGAAAAAATAAAATTAGCGCATAAGCGGTCAGAAAGTGAAACAAATTTAGAGTTAGAGAAAATTAAGTTAGCGCAGTTAGAGAAGCAATTAGAGCTTGCTAATATTCGGAAAGATTTAACACACACACATGATTATTCACTTTCAACAGTGACCGCCACCGAATCATGTAACAATATTAGTATCGAAACGTTAATAAAAAGTGTAAAAACATCAACTATCTCTGTACCCTCACGTGTTGAGTCATATAATTTATTTTTTCAGTCATTAGAGAAAGCATTAAAAACGAAAGAGGTTCCAGAAGAATGGAAATCGGAAATTCTTTTAAATATACCCTAGGAGAGAGAGCGAATAACTTAATGATTTATGTGTCAGAGGAAGAATTGCGCAGTTATGATAAACTAAAAAATTTAGTTTTGAAAGAATTTCAGCCTACACCGCAAGAATGCTATAATAATTTTCCTAAAACTCAAAAATTAAATTCAGAAAGTTATGCTCAATTTGCGTCTAGGTTAAGTGCAACATTTGAGTATTACTGTCAGTTACGAAATGTTAAGGAATTTAAGTCAGTATGTGAATTAATTGTTGAGGATAAAATGATGAGCACTCTTGATAGAGAATTATTGAATCATATTAATGTAAAACAAGGAGAAACATTTTTTAAACCCCACGAGTTAGAGCGAGAATGTGATATTTATTTATCTTCTAAAGGTAAAATTAAAAGCGAGTCTAATACATTTTCCAGGTTCTTCACTGGAAATGAAAATAAACGATTTGAGTTCAATAAACAACAGCGAGCGAAGTCAGAGAGGAGTTTCGAGCGTAGTTTTTTCTGAAATAAAGAGCCCCTCAGGGGGCTCATCTTCTTTAGGTGAGTACAGGTGTCACAATCCCGAGGTGCCCTAGTGATCTTTTCCTTTCCCCACGGGGTTTACTGTCTTTGGTAAACAGGGGCTTCACGAACCCGGGGTACCCTAGTGATCCTTCTCTATTTTCGACCCTCTTTCTTGTCATTCAATTCATTCTTTCTTTCTCTTCCCGTCTAGACCACAGATATTAAAACAAATGTTTGGCGCAGTATAGCCGAAATCGGCTCTTGCGCCAATAAACCCCAAAATCACTCACTCACTCACTCACTGAAATAAAGAGTGAAAAATGTGTGTTGTGTAAAAAGGAAGCACATGCTTTGCAATTTCGCCCTCATTTTAAAAGTTTTTCGATAAATGAAAGAGTAGATTTTGTTACAAACAATAAAATGCGCTTTAAATGTCTACCCCCAGAATGTTGTATTAAACAGTGTCACTCTAGAAATTGCATAATTTGTAAGAAGCCGCATAATAAATTGCTTCATTTTCAAAGAGAAATAAAAAGTATCCAAGCTCCCCAAATCGAGTCAAGCTCCCCTTCGGTCCTTGAAGAGAAATCGCAAACGATATCTTTCAATTACTCTGCCCCTCCGTTCGTTCCTAATTTAAATATAAACAAGCAAGAAATCGTGGCGACTACATTTAGTCATAACAAAATTAAAGAATGCTTATTGAGCTCTTCTCGCATGTTAATTAAGGAAAGGCATTCGCATTGGCATGAATGTAGGTGTTTGTTAGATGGAGGCATTATGGTTTGTCTTATAACTAAGGAGTGCGCCAATAAATTACAACTGAAAAGCGAAAAGATTAATACTTTGATCTCATGTTTAAATGATGCATCTATGATTGTTAACGGTTGCGTTAAAACGACAATTTCAAATAAAAATAATACATTCGTGAAGGATTTAAATATGTTGGTAGTTAAGAAAATCACAGATTTTATTCCAAGTAATACGTTTAAACTAGTATTAATTTGTCAGATATAGTGGAGTTAGCTGATGATCGTTTTAATATTCCAGATAAAATAGACATATTGTTAGGTGCAGAAACATTTTTTGAACTATTGAGACCGGAAAAATTTAAGATAAAAAAATTCAGATCTAATTTTACAAAACACGGTTTTTGGATACGTTGTAAGTGGTAATGTAGATTCATTTAATTAAACTCAAGTTCATTGTGGTTTGGTTAGGGACGAAGATTTAAATAAAACGCTGCAAAAATTTTGGGAAATAGAAAATGTGGAGATAGTGCAAACAAAAAATAATGAGGCTAATTTATGCGAGGAACACTTAATGAAAACACATTCTAGAAACAAGGAGGGATGGTATATAGTTAAAATGCCCCTTAAGGGTGATCCAAATTGTTTAGGGAATTCCAGGGGCATTGCTCTCAAACGATTAAATGCATTGTGGCTTAGATTGGAAAGGGATCCACAATATCTAAAATTGTATAGAGAATTCATGCATGAATATGAACAATTGGGACATATGAAAGAAGTGAAGGTAGAAGAAAATAATTCGAAGATGAGCTATTTCTTACCTCATCATGGCGTCTATTGACCCGAAAAAAGTACTACTAAGGTGAGAGTGGTCTACAATGCGTCTAGTCCTACAGATAATGGATTATCACTAAATGATATTCAGTACAACGGAGGAGTCATCCAAGATGACTTATATGCCCAGATGATTAGATTCCGTACTTACAGATATGCACTGACTGCGGACATTAAAAAAATGTATCGAATGATCCTAATTGATTCCGAACAACGCTGTCTGCAACAAATATTGTGGAAGGACAGTAAAAACGACCGAGTAAAAACGTATGAGCTTCAAATGGTCACGTATGGGACGACCAGTGCCCCATACTTAGCTCAACGAACATTGAAACAATTGTCCTATGATGAAGAAAATAAATTCCCGGTAGCAACACCAGTCCTTCGAAGCAATTTCTACATGGACGATGCGTTATGCGTTGCGGACACCTTAGAAGAGGCTAAGGAGCTACGATATCAGTTAATTGAGATTTTGAAAAGTGTAGGCATGGAATTGCATAAAATCTGTGGAAATCATTCTGAACTTTCGGAGAGTATAAATGGAATCTACGATTTTTCTAGACCAAATGAGACCAAAACATTGGGTGTGTCCTGGGACCCAGAAAGAGACATTTTTTCCTTTAAAGTTGACGTAATATCTAGTGATTCGTATACAAAGAGAAGCGTTTTATCAACTATTGCGAGACTGTTTGATCCTTTGGGTCTTGTGGGACCCGTGGTGTCCAAAGCCAAGATGTTTATGCAAAAGCTTTGGAGACTTAGTTATTGACTGGAAAGATCCACTCCTAAATAAAGTGTATGATGAATGGCACCAGTTGTTAATTGGGCTAGAGAGCCTAAATAACATCAATATCCAAAGACGTGTAGTGATTGAGAATCCTTCATCTATAGAGATTAATGGGTTTTCTGATGCGTCAGAGCGTTGATACGGAGCTGCAGTGTATTGCAAATCAAAAAATAATTCGGGAGTGACTTTAGTGAGAGTAATTTCTAGCAAATCGAGAGTTTCACCAATTAAGTGCCTAACTATTCCAAGATTAGAACTGTGCACCGCTGTCCTTTTGTCCAAACTTGTGAAAAGAGTTATTGATGCCTTGAAGCTAGAATCAGTTAAAGTTTATCTGTGGACTGATTCAATGATAGTGTTGTCTTGGCTACAAAAAGAACCGATGAACCTTAAAACATTTGTGCAGAATAGAATTGCTAAGATTCAAGATTTGTTCCCTGTAAGGCAATAGAGACATGTGACATCCAACCAGAATCCTGAAGATTTGATTTCTCGTGGAGTAGATCCTGACAAACTTCTGAACCAAGAACTGTGGTGGAACGGTCCAGAGTTTCTATCTGGCAGTGGTTATCCGAACAAACCTGTGAACATTAGTGAAAACAACGATGCGTACATTTCAGAACCGAAGAACAGTGTTCGTGAAAAACTTGAGAATGAAGTGCCAGTACTTAACATTTGTGACTTAACACTTGTGAATGACTTTGTGAACAATTTGTGTAACCTTAGTAATAACTATTTGGCCATTTTGCGTATCTTAAGTTATATTTTTAGGTTCGTGAGCAACCTCTTGAGGAGGAAGGTCAAAGCCAGTGGTCCACTAACAGTAGATGAACTGGAAACTACAGAGATCTTCTTAATAAAAAGTGCACAAAGGCAAGAGTTTTCAGTCGAATTAGAATGTATACAAAAACAAAAACCAGTATTGCCAAAAAGTAAGTTGAAAAGTCTCAGTCCGTTTTTGGATTCAGATGGAGTGCTTAGAGTGGGTGGCCGATTAGGTAATACAAATTTTCATTTTAATCAAAAACATCAAATTATTTTGCCTAAAATTCATAAATTGTCATGTATGATAATTGAATATTTGTATAACAAATACTTTCATGTTGGTGCCTTTTCACTTTTAAATTATGTTCGCGAAAAATTTTGGCCTCTCAATGATCGCAATCTTTGTAGAAAAATTGTACATAAATGTATTGTATGTTTTAAATGTAAACCTGTTATAACATCTCAAATAATGGGCAATTTGCCTAAGGAAAGGCTTACCACTGACTACCCTTTTAACTGCTCGGGTGTCAACTTTTGTGATTCTTTCTTCATAAAAAACAAAAGCCAACGCAAAGAAAGCTTGCATAAAATCTATTTTGTGTTTAAAGCTGTACACATCGAAGTAGTGTCTGATTTAACTTCCGATGCATTTATTGCAGCCTTAAAAAGATTTATTGCTCGAAGAGGGAAATGTGCAAAATTATTTTCTGACAATGCAAAGAATTTTGTAGGAGCTAATAAGGAAATTAAAAAACTTCATGAAATGGTTAGCAAATCAGATGATCAATTAGCTAGATACTTAGCGGCAGAAGGCATTAAGTGGAAGTTTATACCCCGGAGATCACCCAACTTTGATGGTCTATGGGAGGCTGCTATTAAATCCTTTAAATATAAGCTAAAAAGAGTTATGAGGGGAATAAATTTGACTTATGAAGAATTTTTAACCGTGATAGGTCAAATCGAGGGTATGTTAAATTTTCGACCTCTTTGCCCCTTGTCTGCTACTGAGAATGAATTTGAAGTTCTTACTCCTGCTCACTTCTTAGTTAATAGATCCTTGAATTCTATTATTGAGCCCGACTTAATAAATATAAAGGAGAGTTACACCGTACGAAATGGGAAAAAATTACTAGAACAGTGCAATTAATGTGGAAATTTTGGCATCGCAATTATCTTAAACAATTGCAACTAAGGAGCAGATGGATGTACGAAAAAATAATGTAAAATTTGGAGATTTAGTACTCTTAATTGAAGAGAATTTGCCACTATACAAGTGGTTATTAGGAAAAATTATTCAGGTTTATTTAGGAGATGATAACAAAATTCGGGTAGTTAAAGTGAAAACACAATTTAGTACTTGTAAAAGAGCCATATCTAAAGTTTGTGTTTGGCCAATACCAAGTGATTAAATACTGTTGATAAAAATTTTTGTGTGTGTTTTAATTAATTCAAGTGAATTGTTTTTTTTTTTATTTTCAATGAATATAGTGCATTTTTTTAAGTGTCTTTTGTGCAATTTGAGTGATGAACAATTTAAATATATTTTGTGTAAATAACTAATACAGTGATTGCATGGTGTAACCAGTGCAATGTGGGGCGGTATGTCAGTTCCCGGCATACGAAACGCTATCTGTGTAATTAAGAGTGCAGAGTGTGTTATTGTGTCTGGTAGTAATGTATGTATGAACTGTGTCTGTGCAAAATCCCAATTGCGCTGCCTGAACTGCGCATGCCCTGCAATTCCGATGTAAATGTAAAAAAGAAGTTTTGAGTAATTAATGAACGCCAGTCCACAAGAAAACTCTGTCGTGACCGTGTCACGAGCATTTAGTGTTATTGTATTAGAGACTCTTGAGTCCACTTAAGTGTTTGAGTTATCGACATAAAACATAGAAAATGCATTTTATTTATATTTCTTTATTCTTACTCTACTGTCGGACTAGCTAAAATATTTAATTTAGCATTTCTCAAACTGTGAGGCGCGACCCCCTAGGGGGGCGTGATAACTCTGCAAGGGGGGCGCGAGCATATTGAAAAGTCGAAAGCAAAAGATTATTTTAAAGAAAATTATTCATTTACTCTGAAAGTAAACAAACAAAATACATTCAGACATAATAAAAAATAAAATACACATTTACACTGATATAACACACTTATAAAATTGTATCAATAGTGCACAATGTATTTTATAATTAATTTAACATTACTAAGTTAAGAACAAGTTTAATAATTACCAGTGGGCTTGTGTCATGTATAAAATTATACAAAACTTAACACTTATTTTGATAATTTGTATAGTTTATTACTAAACTTATAACTGCCGATTAAAAGTTACGCGATTCACTTCCCAATGCCTCCTTCCATGAAAGCGATGTATTGTGAGGGAAGGGGAAGAAATGGAATAAATAAGCAAATCCTATGAAATAAAGAAATCCTTCGCAAACACTGTCATGGTCCTTTTTTGCATTCCAAAGCTTTCGGAATAATTTTATGGATAGCAGTGCATGGAAAGGTCGTACTTCCGAAACACGTATATATACGTCCAGGACAATTAAAGTTTTGGTTGAGCAAGACGTTTATATACGTCGGTGGTACTTAGGTTAAAGTCGTATCGTAGCTTTAGCGTCAAAGTATAGTATTATTGAATTCAGTGCATTGTTATTGAATGGAAGGGGGGGGGAATTATGATTGAATATCGGGTCGCAAAAATTGAAGATTTGAGAAGTACTGATTTAATTGCTAAATTATTCGTCCTTATCAAATCTAAATTCTTTCTTGTTCTTTAAAACCTAATGTTTGAAAATTTCTCATTATTTCAATTTTGTTCAATTTTATACCAATAAAGATTATTATGCTAATTAAGATGAGCAATAATTTTTTACTGTAATTTCACCAGCATACTAATGTTTAGAAAAATTATGTATATTAATATCTTAATTTATATGATCTGTAGATCATGTCGAGTGGTTATATGGAATTGGAAACAACATCAAAGGCTTGATATGAGGACAAATTAGCATGCAATGGGAACAAACTTCACTATCCATTTGTTCAGAGAGCAACAAAACATGTAACCTGTGGGAAAAATTGTTGTTTCCAATCAGTTTTGGAGACATTTATATGTACCTTGTGGAAAAAGAATGTACATATACAAGGGAGAAAAAGAGGAACTACAAAAGCTTAGATGCATTGAATTATGTATTGAGTAGAAAAATAAACCCCCTTTCAGTTTACAGAAATAATGTTTTAAACATTTTTATTTTAATTAGTAAAGTACAGGTTAGTCAATCTCTGAATATAAATACCTTTAATGCTGGATTTCAGCTTCCAGCACTGATCATTATACATGCATGGCTTAGCATATATTGTTTTTTCAAATTAATAAAATGAAAGAAAAGGAGGACTTACCTTTATTCCTAAATTTACATAGGAATTTCAATATTTTATGAGATTCATTGTTTTTAATTATTTTGAGGGTATCTGTATATTTTTAAAATAATTCTCCAATATGTTCCATTCTATTCTTATAATAGGGCATGCTGTTCTTTGAAACTGTCCAATTCTACTTGTTTGCATTCATCTGTTATATTTAAAATTAGCATTCTTTCAGATTAAGAGAAGTTTGTTCTCGTGTTACAGCATTTGTGACATCTACTGACAGATTTTTCATTGTTAAGTAACAGAATATGATGAAAATTATTGGGATTTCTAAAAACCAATTCTTAAATTTTGAATAAATGTGTTTTGCCAGAAATTTTAAAAAAATTTATTTTTAACTTACGCTTTAAAAAATGTATTCACACAGGTATATTGTAATCCCAGTATGTACATAATTTTGCACGGAAAAATTTCCCTCACGAGGGGCTGCTAAAAGTGGAAATCATTGCAAAGTAGCAAGTTTGGGTGGGTATTATGAGAAGGAACACATACAGGATAGTGTCAATGAACCAGCTTTCTGGTGCTGTTAAAGAGTATCAGTAGTATGCATGTAATTAAATTCATTTGTTTTGTAATGCTTGCCTTAGTCTTTTGAATTCTGTCGATTAAAAAAAAAGATTGTTTAAAAAAGGTTGAGAATGAATTTTACAAACTGATTAATGAAAGTTTATATGTACAACATATAATTAGATTTCTAGGTATAAAATGAAATAAAAAAAATTTCAAAACATTTTAAATAAATTTATTTGGTCATCTTCATAAAAAAATAATACAAAGATAAATACATTGTTAATTACAATAAATTAAGATTATCTTATATTAATTTGCATCCATTTTGAACAGTACAATGATATTATTTGAATGTATTGAAATAGTTTATTTTTTATTTGTAAGTATTTGAAATAAAAAGTGTTTATATTTGCAGAGTTTGAATATCCACTTAACACAGCAGACCTTCCCTTTTTGAAGTGAGTAGCCTTCTGTAACCTTGGCCATTGAAAATTTTAAGAAATTGCTCATTTGCTCTTATTTTGAACTACACAGTGTTTATTTACAATTTAAGATACATATTTTTTTTATTTGTAATTGTTTGAATTACATGTTATTCATTTGTAGTTGTTTGAATTACTCAGTGCTTATTTCCATATACCTATACTACTAAAGAATTATTCGAAGAATTTTTAATTCAATTATAATGGGCAATTATAAAATTAATTATCTAATGACAAACACACAATTCAAATATATACACTCATATTAATTCAAATTGTTAAATATTCAATTCTTTGAGTTAATTAAGATCAAAATAATTATAACTCAATATAGAAAGCAAAAATCTCTTGCATATTATCTGATATTTCATATAACACTAAGTAAAGTTAATATTTAGAACATTTTTTTTTATATTTTCACACACACACACAGAATTTAAAATTAAAAAGGATATAAATTTTCCATAGTATCAAAGGAGTTATCCTGTTAAAATTCCCTTTTAATAAAAATCAGGATATATTACTAATAGAACAAAAACTGATTGAACTATTAACAGATTCTGAATTAAAATGCAAATATGAATTAGATGACTTTGAGTTTTGGTTAAAAATTTACGCAGAATATCTTCACGTTTCAGCAAAAGCTGTAAAAGGACTTTAGTACAACGTATTTGTGTGAAGTCTTTAATTTGTGTGAAAAGTCTTTACACAAGTCCGAAAAAAACACAACGCAGAAATAAATTGGATGATTAACATGAAAAATACACACACACATTTACAAATAACAAACAGAACCCGATTGTAGTTTTTTGTCCAAAACAACCTTGGTCTTTGGTATCCAGCTTTAAACTACATGGGCTGTCCTAATTCCTTCAATTTATGGAAAAAAATTCTACAAGAAAAAGTTTTTTAAAAGAACAATTTATAAATAAATATTAATCAGTCAAAAATTCATAATTTAATTTAAATTTAGAATAAACTGAAAACAAATCAATTGCTATTCTCCAATTTAACAAATATGCCGGCGGGGTGGTGTGGTTGGTTTGTCGCTGGCCTTCTACGCCCAAGGTAGTGGGTTCAATCCCGGCCTAAGTCGGTGGATTTTCTTGATGCAGAAAATCTACAATGGCCATGTCGTATGATTATACGGCATGTGAAAGATCCCTAGATTGTCTGTTTGGTTTGGATGCTCTCGGCAAAATTAAATCCTAGTACAAAGTTTGCATCGTCAAGAGCTCAGGTGCCTCCCTCTGTGGAGGAAACTGGGCGTCAAAATTGTTTGCTGTAATTGGTATCGCCTATATGGTGCAGCGCTAAAAAAGTGGTACCAGCTCCTGGGGAATGTATTAGGTCTGCAAAGGTTTAAAATACCAATATGCGCAGCCCCATTGAAAAAAGAGTTTAACAAATATGCATTATAATTAAATAAGAGTATGCAAATTGGTACAATTACTTGAATTACTTTAAGTTATTAATAAAATTTGAACACACACACACACACACACACATATATATATACCAAATAAGTGAGCATTCTGCACTTTCCTACATTTCATGTGTATCACATCATTTCATGAAGCTTGAAGAACCTTGATCCTCCATACAGACGAATATTCACGGGACATAATCAGGATGCTCCTAGTTCTCTACAGAGCAGTTTAATTCCTATAATAATTGCCAATGCTTAATTCATGAGATCTATATTAATAATAGTTGACTATGTACAAGAACAAAATAAATAGCTCACACACAAAGGCTTATATATATATAGTTATAAAATTATCATTTCAATTAATAAATCATCTCAATAATAAAACGATATATTATATATCATAAAACAAAACATTGCACCTATTTTTTAGCATAACTGATTCAATGTACACTTGAAATTGTAAAATTAATCTAACAAAACTAGTGTATCTAGATAGTTTTTATTTCTATGTTACGTAATTACACCCGCTATGCAACGCAAAAGACAATTGAATTCATACAACAAATATTCGTGTATAGTAACAGAAACATGTTTTTTTAATTAACATATATTCAATGAATACAAATATAAGTGATTGTGTAATTAATATAAATAAAATTTGCTGAAAACTCTATTTCTGATTGTGCGTTGTGAAAACTGTCGCAAAATTGCTGCCAATGTTACCATAAATAAGAATCAAGCAATGTTTGTGACAAAATACACGGGATTATTTCGAAAAAGCGCAAAAAAATTTGAATATCATTTTAACATAAACTCTTGTAATTAAATGCTTATTAAATAACACAGATTTAACTCTCGCTTACCAATTTTTCGGTTGCAAAGTAGCCTCCTATTGTAGCCATGTAGATAGACTCGTAGGATAGCGGTAAATTAGACGGTGATTTAAAAACTCGTAGAGGTTCTCAGAAAAAAATCCAAATGCTGAACAAAGGTTCCAAGTTTATTCTTTCTCATGCTGTTAATTTTAAAACGCTAAAAATTCTGCTAAAGAAATGTAAGGAAATTTAAAATTACTTCTGCTTAAGTATGTACACAACACAATGTTATTTTGCTGAAACCGGAAGAAGAAGAGGGTTCCAATGATTGCAGAGCCCTGATAGTAAGCTTTACCATAGAACTTGTCCATTGCGAGCAAAGCCGAATGCAATACAAAATAATAACAACAAAATACAAAATTATAATTGCCTGTTTTAAGCATAGAATAAATAAATGTGTAATACAGTGCTAACAATAAAATGAAAAAGATAAGTATAGTAAAATTCAAATTTAGAGTCTATATTATTAGTTAATATTTACAGCAGTCTATATATACAAGTTCAATCGTTGTCTGGGAACTATTCTCCGACCGCAACGTGTTTGTTTCACGGGTAGTGAAATCTTTGCTACAGGGTTGGGAGCTGGAGGGCTTGTATGGATCGTATTTACTGTTAACAACTGAAAGCAACTTTCTCTTCCTAATAACTTCATTGTCTACCAGGTCAACTTGAGGACCGACGCAGTAAAGTTAATCGGTTTCCATATCCTCAGCAGCTCAATACTATATAAGTTTAACGAGACCATATTAACCACATGCTTTTTTCTTCCAAGTCCTAAAACTGTCCAACCGATTAAAGTCTCTACGGCTGAAACTCCAGATGGAAATACCTCAATTATTCCGGTCAAAATACTTCCCCGTATGTCCACTCGTAGAAGAACTCATATAGGTGGTGTATCTTTTCCAATGTCTGTTAATTTTATCCCTCCAGAAGCCAGATCAGCAAGTAATGATTCATCACGTTATGACGTCGTCACAATGGAGGAGACACCCTTATTCATTGTAGGCTTCACAGCTGGGGACCACGTGGCTTTGGTGATATTGTGTTGTATCAGACAGCTGGACCGTCGGCGACGGTGTGTCTGGCGGACACTATGGGCCAGGCATCGCTGCATTATTCATGGGCAGTGATTGTACGTCTTGAATGCGGGAGCCTCTGCAGGCGGCGGCGAGGTGTTTGAAGTGCCAGATGTCAGCCGGGCCCTTGTCGCCGGGAACCTTTGAGAGGGACCGGACTTTTGTCATCTCTGCACGAATGGATGACGTGCAAGACCGTTGGTGCCGGGTGCAAAACCATGAGGTCGGCCAATGGGGATTGATGAGGGGCGTGGAGTGAACCCGCCCCTAGAGTTTAAAAGAGTGGACTTCGGAAAGAGAGGGGAGACTCCTCGAGAGACTCGTGATAGACTCCCACGAGAGATTCCCGTAACTGAACCCTGCGGACGGAGGAAGAGACTCCGGACAGACTCCTACGAGAGATACCCAAGAGAGAAGCCTGCTGACGAAGGAAGACTCCTGATAGACTACGACGAGAGATTTCCGTAACTGAACCCTGCGGACGGAGAAAGAGACCCCGGACAGACTCGAACGAGGCATTCTTTAATAATTAGCTTAGCGTACATTTTCAATCTTGTGCTACGACGTTACAGCTAATTAAATTGGTGGCAGCGAGGTGGGATTGGCATTTGGCAAATTAATTAAATCCCCGAATCCTTTTTTATTTAAAATAATTTTTGAGAAAAAAGAAATAACAAATAGAAAATGCCAGTCGTGTGTGCGAGAAAAATAAAAACTTTAAACAACGCAAATTTCTCCTGAGTTCCTGTGGTGTCTCCATCCTTATCGTTAAAGTGTGTTCCTGTTGCTGGAAAATTCCCGGAGAGCCTGTTGTCCATTTTACTGTATGTGAATCGTGTTGGGTGAATCAACGAAAGAAACAAGTGGAGGAAAGCCGAAAACAGACCCTGATTTCCGTCGGCAGATTTTAAAGGAAGTCAAGAGTATTCAGTGTGTGATTCCCGACCAGGTGTGCCATAGATTTTGGCAGTGATTCGAAACAGAAAGGTGAGTCTTTTCTTTGAGATTATACTCGGGGCAGCAATGGATTATTATTATTGTTATGATTAATGTATGTAAAATTTTGGTAGTAAAGAATTTACGTTCTAGGTAAAGTTAGCAAACACTAGAAAGAGAGACTAGAAAGATTTTTAAAGTTTTGTATGATGTATAAATGTGCGATTTATTAGTATATTTGTTTGTGAAATATAGTTAAGTATATAGTAGTTATACTTGTTTCGTTGGTACAGTTACTGTGCTGAGTACTGTATTGTTTTTAAGATTTGCGCACATTTGTGAAATATAGTTAAGTATATAGTAGTTATACTTGTTTCGGGGTACAGTTACTGTGTAGAGTACTGTATTGCTTTTAAGATTTGTGCGTTTTTGTCAAATATAGTTAAGTATACAGTAGTTATACTTGTTTCATTGGTACAGTTACTGTGGAGAGTACTGTTTTGTTTTAAGATTTTTGTGAATTATAGTTAAGTCTAGGTCTAGTGTATTTCTAGTGTGCGTTGAGTTTTGTATAATTTTTGGGAAAATTAAGCTTAGTTTTGGGTTTTGTGTGTATTAGTGCATCATGGCGTACTTATTGAGGCAAAGAAAATAAGTATTGGTAGAAATGGCGAAAGAATTGGGAGTCGAAGCCGATAATACTTTACTTAAGATAGAAATTAAGAATAGAATTTGTTAAATTGAATACTATAATGAAGAATTAGCTAATTGTTTGTTAGAGGGTATTTTGGAAGAAAAACGGGAACGTGAAAATAAGGAACGTGAACTTGAAAAATTAAAGGGGTTTGAAGAGCGTAAACTAATGAGGGAACGAGAATTAGAACGATTGAGAGCTGTACGCCGGGATAAGTTACAAAAACGGGCATCTCATCTAAAAGTAGAAGATAAAGTCGAGAATTGCGCACAGGAGAGTTATTTGTCAGGAAATCGGTTCATGGAAGTTAGTGAACCGATTAAAAAGTGTAGGCCAGTGAGTAATCCGGATGTTGATAAAAGTGAAAAAACCGCCATGCCTTCTGAAGTTAGAATTGAGATTTGTGACCCCCCGGTGAAACGCACGTGTGTTAATCCCTTGTCCGAAGTGAGAGGGGTAGGAAAAGAGAAGGATAAACTGTCTAGGCTTGAGAAAGGGAAATAAGTCGATATTTTTGGAATTCGTGATTGTGAATGGAAGGTGGGGTCAAGGGCAGTTAAGGAGAGTGTTACAGCTGTGATGACGGTTGCACAGCCAGTAATAAATCATGAGGACATAGGAGTAAGTTCTCGAGAATTGATAGTAGATAAGGGTTTTACTATCCCGGCATTATTGAATTGTGAAATTAAGTGTGAGGAAAAGGAAGCAAGTCGTCTCCCAGTTAAAAGGAGAGTGGGCCTAACATTAGGTCATAAAAGTTTTCAAAACCCTACAATGGCTAGTATAAAAGCGGAACAGAGGAAAGGGAAAGAAATTTACGCGTGCGCCGTTGTTAGGAAAGATGTCGGAGATAAATCAACAATGCGTTTTATTCCCCCCAATTCAAAGGGTATTGTTAAGAATTGGTTAGGGGCTGGTAAAATGACAAGTTCAGAATTTAATTACGAGATAGATTTGCCCAGAAAAAGGGATCGTAGTGCAATTTATCGTGTAAATTTAGTAAAACTGTATCGTAGGAGGCCGGAATCTGTAAAATTTGTTACAGAAAATAGCACAGAGGAAATAGAGAAAGGAACCGAATTCCCCTATCCGGTAAAGCTATTTATGGATTTTGACTTTTGGGGTGTTTTAAGGGAAAGTCAACTGCACTTTAAATTACCGCCTGATAGAATTAACTATTTACGAATGGTCGTTTATAGAAATAAAGAAAGGTTTCCTTCAGATCCAGGGACGATTTCTTTAATGCAGAGGGATAATCAGTTAATTAGAGGAAAACCTTTTAAAATTAAAACTGTTTGGATATACCTGAGATATCAGAAGTATGCCGCATACGTAATGCCATTTGGCATTTACATTAGAAAAAGGAGGTTTAAGATCGTATGCGCATCTTATGGATGTAAATTAACTTCTCAGGTTTTGGAACGGTTACCACAGTTTGCTTTACGTCGATTGGTTAATATAGACATCTTGGCGCAAATTTGGAAAAATCGTGTAAAGCAAATAGACTTGGTATTAGAAGGGTTGAGGAGTGTGAGATCGGAATTCATACCGACCAAAGGTAAATTAGAGCAGTGGGAAAGTTTCTTACGTGTACCTAATAGAGATGTAGTGAGTTCATTTCGTGAGCTGAGGAAGTACGAGGTTAATTGTATTTTTAATGATAGTGCCATAATTAGCACTTTACCCAACGTTGTAGTGGGAAAGATAATGAATTGTGGAATAACTTATTATAAATATTGTGAGAAAGTGTGCAAAGTGCTAAGATGGAAATTTATCTTTATATTAATGTTGTTTAGCCAAAATAATTCAAAATATTTGTATTTACAGTTATTTTTTTATGTAATTTTAAAAATCATTTACTTTAATTAAAGAAAGTTATATGGAAATGTCATTGGATTAAACAGACTGGAATAAGCAGTCATTTAAAAATTTCCTATTAATTAATTTTACCTTTGTATTGTATTTTTGTGTCTACATTGTTGTATTGTGTGTGATTGTGTGTATATGGAAAAAAAGTATGTGTTACTGAAATTGTTTTGTGTCTCTCAGTAAAGTGTAAGCACATAGATGTCTAGTACAGTAGTTACGTGTGATTTAACGTATAGTGATATTAGTAAAATGTTAGGATTTAACTTATTCACTTAAAACTCAAATTTTTTAAGATAAAATGTAACATTAAGAAAGAATCCAAGATCAGAAATTTAAGTTTTTGTTGTAAAGTGTGTAAAATTTATGGAATTTTGGATTTACTTATTATCATATTTTTGAGTGTTTTTTTATTGGATTGCTGTCCATGTTGATCTCATTGTTAAGACATTATTTTTTTTGAGTCAGTCATAAGAACGGATCCAACCTTGGACCAGAGCAGTCCAGTGAAATGGACGTTTTCAGGGGGAAGGAGTTGTGACGTCGTCACAATGGAGGAGACACCCTTATTCATTGTAGGCTTCACAGCTGGGGACCACGTGGCTTTGGTGATATTGTGTTGTATCAGACAGCTGGACCGTCGGCGACGGTGTGTCTGGCGGACACTATGGGCCAGGCATCGCTGCATTATTCATGGGCAGTGATTGTACGTCTTGAATGCGGGAGCCTCTGCAGGCGGCGGCGAGGTGTTTGAAGTGCCAGATGTCAGTCGGGCCCTTGTCGCCGGGAACCTTTGAGAAGGACCGGACTTTTGTCATCTCAGCACGAATGGATGACGTGCAAGACCGTTGGTGCCGGGTGCAAAACCATGAGGTCGGCCAATGGGGATTGATGAGGGGCGTGGAGTGAACCCGCCCCTAGAGTTTAAAAGAGTGGACTTCGGAAAGAGAGGGGAGACTCCTCGAGAGACTCGTGATAGACTCCCACGAGAGATTCCCGTAACTGAACCCTGCGGAAGGAGGAAGAGACTCCGGACAGATTCCTACGAGAGATACCCAAGAGAGAAGCCTGCTGACGAAGGAAGACTCCTGATAGACTACGACGAGAGATTTCCGTAACTGAACCCTGCGGACGGAGAAAGAGACCCCGGACAGACTCGAACGAGGCATTCTTTAATAATTAGCTTAGCGTACATTTTCAATCTTGTGCCACGACGTTACAACGTATTCTAGGTAGCATTGAACAAATCTTTGGTTGATCGAAAAGAGACATTTTAGTTGGATATTTGCGATGTAAACTTTCAACTATTACTGTATATCTCCCATGCTCAGCAGCTGGAGAAATTCCTCAACCGAACAGTCCTTTCGAAAACGTTTCTTTACTGGAAGGACAAAGCCGTAATTCTTCAATTAAATCTTTTCCAACATATGAGCGATGTGAACCATCATCTAGCAAGCCACGTACACACATTTCTTTACTCTTGTGGCATAGTATGATCATTATTGTTTTCAAATATACTTTTTGTTCTCTCTTTATCTTGTTGAACTTGTTTATGAGACTCCGTTCAATTTGTTTTACTTCCAAACCCATTTTCTGCTAAAATACGATGTTTTTCTCCTTCTGCTTCATGTCGTAGGAAAGTCGTCAAATTTTCGAGAACCTTTTCCTTTTCAAGGGCTAGATCTTCTGGGACCTCTCTGTTGAGTCTATGTCTGTCCAAAGCCTTTAAGACTTCTGCTGGGAGACATGATTCCACAACAGGATACAGTCTTGCAGCATAATTTGATGTTGCTACATTTAGTGTTTCTAACGCTCGTAAATAGGAACCAAGTTTATCATATAAATCAGTTAACTTTATATGGTTGATTTCTTATTCACTAAAACCAAAAGATCTCGAACATGACTTCAATCAGTAAATCCTTTCTTTCAAATCGAGACTTAAATGGTCAATTACTTTTAAATAATTGCCTTTAGAAGAAGGATAACTTTCAGCTATATTACGTGCTGTAGGTTTTCGTTTTAACGAATAAAGCAGGCATTGGAACTTATCTTTTTCTCTTAAGTTTTTATCTTCATGAACCCGGCAAAATTGACTCCAAAATGCAATCCATGATCTAGGAATAAGATCATACTTTTTTAAACTTAATTTAGGGAGTTTCAAATTATCCGGGGCAATCTCACTTGAAATTTCAGATTTACTTTCATCATTTTTGTTATAACTCTTTTCATATATAACTATTATTTCAGTAAATCTGTCCCTGTACGATTCCATTGTATCATATTCTTCATCAGTAAAATTAATTATTTCTTTAATTTTCTGATCTACTTTAAATAAACGTTCTACTTTTTTGCAAACTTTACTGAACTGAGTGTCAATGTTCTTTTCATTATTCATATTACGATGGATATCCTCAAAAGAATTTGCCGCTACAGTTAACAAACGGCGTAACTTAGTTCTTTCAGCTCTTAACTTAGCCTCATTATTAGCTACAATTTTTACTTCAGCCTCTTTCTCTTTTTTGTCTGAATCTCGAGTCATTTTACTTATTTTGAACGCATATCAAATTTATTTCAAACACTCAAATGAGACAGAACTTCTCAAAAATAACACAGAACCAATCACAAATTAAATAAATTAAAAATTAATCACTTTACCTCCAAATGTAATAATCCAGCTCGTAAATTTGTCTACCTCAGGTTGGCTTAGTTACAGTATTCCGTCCTGTCGCGGACCCCACTTTGTTGTGGCTCGAGAAAATTCTTCTTCTTCTATTACAACATTCTTTCATTGTTCATCGACACGCAGGATAAATGAGGCTATTTACAGTTTTCAATAAATGAAGCAATTTACATGAAAGAACGAATTAATTGAGCAAACACTCCGCAAATATAAAATATTATAAAGTTCTTTTCTTAGCGTAAAACGTAAATTGCTTAGAATATTCCATAAACTTATTTAACTAAATTCTGTTGCCAGATTCAGAAGTGAATAAACAAATGCAAAACAATTATCAAATAATATACAACAGGAAATGTTAAACTTAAAAGGAGTGAACAGTAAGGCTATTTCACCAAAATATTAGTTTTATAGTATTTTTGTTAATTTAAAAAATTTTTTGGATTGTCGTATCATCCACTTATCCCGCCAAGTAATTTCTGGCTAAATCGATAAAAGCGGAAAGGGTCTTGGTTTGGTAATAAGGAAAAGGTCCTGGTTTGAATTGAGTAATATGGATACGTGTACAAATTTTTTTTAATGATGCGAAAATGCTTCAGAAATATGCAATCGCTTCATAAATGTCGGAATAAAAGGGCAGAGGTAATAGATGATGAGATAGATACTTAATTTTTTTTTAAGGTAAGCGAAATTATTTCGGTAGAGAGAGAGAGAGAGAGAGAGAGTTGTCGAATCGTCCACTTATCCTGCCAAGTTTTTTCTTGCAAAATTGGTAAGTGCGCCAAATCTGGTAAACCTCCTGATTTTTATAATATTGAGATCGAAGTCAGAATGTTACAATTTCGCGCATGCGCATTACGTTTCTTTAAATGAAGAGTTTCTAAGTAAAGTGAAGAAATTTCACCCAATCATTTTCACGCATGGGCTTTAAATTTTTATTAGTTTAAAAATTATCGTTATTAGTTATTGCCCATACGCATTACATTTCATTTTAACGGCGTTTTGTATTAGCAACCGGCAACTTCCGTTATAAGCAGCTGGTTTTTTGGTTTTCGTTGTGGATACATTTTTTTAAAGGAAAGCTTAGGAAGTCTTCAATGTCCGAGGTTGGAACCAGTTAAAAAAAACGCTAAAATCTCCAAACAGCGAGTATAATTCAAATGTGGTTGTTTCCGTCTGTTAGATCTTCTTACGTCTCGCTACGTAATAGTAGAGATAGAGTAAATGTTATACACATTGAGTGGCTCTTCCGCAGCATGAAAATGTCCCAAATACAATTACACATTTAAAAAATAATACATACAAAATGGACTTTTAATGTTAGTTTTCGGCTTGTTTTAGATTAGAAATTTTGAATCAGTCTTAGAATAAAATTTTGAGCATAATTGAAAAGATTAAAATATCAGAAATTTGTTTGCATATTAAACGCTCAAAAACAGTTCCTTTGCATATATGATTCTTTTTTTTTAAAGTAAAATTTCCAATTTTCTTTTGAAACAAATAGTATATTTTTTGAAGTTGGGAAATCTTGTTATTTAAACATAAAATAAAAATTGCAGCAATTTATAAAGTATAGTATTGAATAAATAAACCTAATTTTTAAAACTTTTTCTCTCTTGTCTTCAAAAGCTTGTTTTGACTGAAAAAATTATTTGTAAAATTTTCTTCGTCTTTTTTTAATTTTGAGGCTTTTTAGATGAAAGATTTATAAAAAATCTTAACCTCTTTGTTGTTATTTCTTCAATAATTACCTTGAATCGAATTATGCATACACTGCTAATTTTTATAAGCTGCCTTTGATATTTGGAAGACATTTTTTATAGGAAAGAATGCCTTTATCATTAACTCTTGAGATTCTTCTAAATATTTTTTTAAAATTTTAAATAGAATTTAGATTTTACGAGGATTCATTTGATCATACAATTCACTATTGCAATCATATAATTTATACTGTTTTCTTAAATAATCTTATTTACAGATTTTAGACGTTTTATTTTTTATAATATACTAGTCAGTATTTAATTATTGGAAATGCATATAAGCACATTGTTTTAAGAGGAAGCTGATATATCATTCTCCTAAAAACCACACCACATTCCCAATAGGGAGATAAGAGTCAAATTCTAGTGTTATAATCCTTCGTATCCGGTTTTTCAATGTTTATTAATGCAAATACAAATGCAGTTTTAATCTTATTCTTAAAAATGCTTTAATATTTATAATCGAAATTTTGGGAATATTTCTAAAAATTTGTGCAGTTTTCCCCCCCCAAAAACTACAAATTTTTTTTTCTCAAAATTAATGCTCATGTAATTTTTAATTTAAATAGATTTAAAATCGCTTATTTCATTTTTTTAGTTAATAAACTATGTATAGTTTGTGATTAATTTAATTTCTTAAAAGTATCTCTTGTTCCGAGAATTGCATAAAAATTCAAGTTTTGCAATAATTAATACTGTCAAATTTACTTTATTAATGAATTTTTTATTCAGTAATAATTGTGCTTCACAATGAGGAAAATTAAGTATCAGAGCTTGGTATAAAAAAACAACTTGCTATAAGTTTTCATGCCGAGGAGAAGTCAAATTGAAATTGTAATTTTAATCTCGCGTAAATGTGTCGCTTGCATCTTTTCGCCTCAAAACGTACTGTCACCTGCATGGTGCTCAAGGCTACGGCTAACAATAGGCATACAATCTACCCTTGGCCGTGATGAATTTTATGGGTTACGATCTGGCACATGGTGATCAGGTGGAATTAGTGACAACAGCATGTGTATATGAGGGTTTGAAAATCCTTATTTTACTTTTAGGTTACAGAACACTTTTCGGTAAAGGATAAAATGAATGAAACATACTATTCCAATGAGGAATATTTAAACGAGTGGTACAATGTTGTAATACTTTCAGCCTAGGAATTTTTAGTAAAGCAAACAATAAAAATTCTACTCAAAAATATAAAATTTTCTTAAAAAAATTATTTGTAAAACTTTTTAAAATTTAATAATTTTTACAGATTTTAACGCGATTTTTATTCCAACAATGCAAACACAGACGCAAGACACAGAATTCATGTGCATATTTATACAGTCTTAAGGGGTACAGCTATATCCAAAAAGTGCCCTCCCCCCTCCAACTTTGGTACAATAAGTAAAAAAAAAAAACCATTTAGAAAAAATGTGTGTTTGACCAGGTCTCTCTTTCTCTCAAAATTGATTTGTCATTCCAAGACGATGTAGCTGAATAGTATATTAAACATTAAAAGAGTATATATATATATAGCATGTACCAGGGAATAAGAAAATCTTTTTGTTTGGTTATACAACTTCCACAAAAATAAAACTTTTAATACATCATATCAATACACCGGTGTGCAAAACTTAAGTAACATGTGTTGTTCTGCCATTAATCAACGAGGAATCATTTAAGATACATGAAATTCAAAAATGAGAGACTGCATTTTTTACTTTTACCAGGGTTACTCAACCTTTTTCCTAAACGGACCACTAATATATGATGGATATTTCACCTGAGCCACAACATGAGGATAATTGTGAAAAAACATTAGAAGAGACCAAAGCAACATTGGAAAAAGCAACATTGATGAAAAAATTTCGATTTTTATTTTAGTACTATATTAACTCTCTTTTATATATATCAAACACACACAAATTTTTTTACTTTTTTGCATTTTTTACTGAATTATGGAGTAATTGAATGTAAGCCTCTTGCTTACATTCTACTATCGAAAATAGCAAATTGATGAATTTGACTGCCTGATTGACAGAATTTTCCACTAAAATTTTAGTACATTGTACTTAAATAATTGAGCTTCTTAGTGCAATGGGCCATGGTCGGGCCACAAGTTGAGTATCACTGACTTAAGCGATGACGAAGCATAGTTGAGAAAAAATGACTACAATGCTTATGATATGGAATTAAAAAAAAGACATTGTACTCATAGTATCGTTACACCTGATTATCTGTCCAAGAGGAAGACAAACAATCAGATGTTCCTTAGAATTGGATATGCCCTCCGATTACTGTAATAGTTACTTCACACCGTCTCTCCATACTCAGCACCGGATTGTTCAACAATTTTTGAAGTAAGAGCGCCCATTCTTCAATCAGTATTTGTTTCATTTGTTAAGGGCTCCCCGGAGAATGTAATCGTGGCGCAAGGCATCTTTCTAAGGCATCCTACTCAAATTCTATGGGATTTAAATCAGGGAAGAAAGCAGGTCGATTCATTGTCATATGAGCGGCGTAGCTACTGCCATGTCAACCGTATCAATGATGCAGGGCCCCTAAGTTACAGAGATCCTAATATGCGTAACTACAGCCCCACTAATAGGGTTTTCACATACACTGCTGGCCAACGTAAATGCAACACCAAGAAAGACAAGAGATAGCACAACAAAATTTATTTTGTAGATAACATGTTTACCAAGTATCAAATGATTAAATTTATAGACTTCTGTGAAGTGTGGTTCCTGCCAGAATCAGTAGCCAGAGTAGCCGCCATTGTTGGAGATCACCGCTGCCACACGCCTCGGCATTGATTGAAAGAGACTTTGGATGTGTTTTTGGGGTACAGCAAACCAAGCAGCTTCCACACAATACCAAAGTTGATCTGGTGTGGCAGCTGGGGTGTAATCTGGGTCAGTCTTTGAGCAACCATGGACCACATGCTTTCTATCAGTGAAAGATCTAGAGAGCGAGTTGGCCAGGGAAGCAATTCAATCTGGTGATTGACGAAGAACCTTTGGACAATGCGTGCCACGTGTGGTCGCGCATTATCTTGTTGAAATATGGCTGTGGCCAAGCCCTGAAGGCAAGGAAGGACAACTGGCTCCAACACCTTGGAGATGTAGCGCTGGCTGTTTAAAGTACTGGTAATGCGTACTAGAGGAGTGCGGGAGTGATATTCAATACCGCCTCATACCATAATACCCGGTGCAGGACCAGTGTGGCGGTTCAGCATCCTCTCTCCACGGTGTCTCCAGACTGGAATCCGACCATCGTGGTGTTGCAGACAGATGCGTGACTCATCAGTAAAGACAACTTCATTCCATTCTGCCGCCCACATCCTTCTTTCATCGCACCATCGACGGCGGAGACGTCTGTGGTACTGCTTCAACAGTAGACCAAGCAATGGACGTCTTGCGGACAGACCACTCTGCTGCGAACGGCGTCGAAAGGTACGCGGAGATACTGAATGATGCGTTACATACTCAATGTGCTGTGCTATGGTTCGTGATGTGACTGAGCGATCCGTCACTGCCATGCGCACAATTTGCCTGTCCTCACGTGAAGTGGTGCACTGAGGTGCTCCAACAGTCACATATCTGCATTACAGTTGTTTGGTTTCGTTCAACACGCGACTACCGATTTTCCTGAAAGATAATCCAAAATCTCGGTAGGCCACTATTCTTCCTCTGTCGAACTCGGATACTTGATCGAAAGCTGATCGCTGTTTTCTACGAGACATAACTGATCGTTTTTTGAAAAAAACCACAAGAAAAACACAATTGCCGAACTTGAAATTGTCGAAATCTCCAAGCCTTAAATAGCGCTTTGAGGTGGCGCCACAGGCGGGCGTCATGTGTGTCTGCGCTGAAATTCTAATCATTTGCATATCTCACCTCCGCTAATGCATGCTGTAAATTTCATGTTGTTTGCGTGCTTCCTTCAGGGTGTTGCATTTACGGTGGCCATCAGTGTATATAAAAGAGTCTCGAAGGAATTTTGATGCAGGGCCGACCCCTTCAGAACTAGTTACGTTGTTGTGTCGTAGCTTCTGAACATCATGCATAAAAACAAAGTCTGGTCCAATTGCATCGTGGAACCGACGGACATGATGAAGGATAACCTCCTTGCAATAGCGATCCCCTTACAATATGATAGTAGGTGAGGCCGAGGCCTGTTTTTTTTGTTCCATGATATCTTTTTCTTATAAACTAAAATATATAGCACAGTGCTATAAGAATAATGTGCAGCAGTGTGTAATAGTATCATAATAATAAAGTAATTATAATGTTATAGCGCTACAATAAAAATGTGATAGTGCTATAATAATAATGCATTAGTATTTTTTGAAATATTGGAGGTTTTATGTGTAAGTACTTCTCAGACAATGTTTGAAATTTTTGCTTTAAAGACATTTCTCTCTTTTCATACTGAAACCTTTTTTCTTATGTGTTTTTGCAATTTTTAATTGTCCATGATGTCTGCTTGTAAATATTTTTTAGAAATTTCTTTGCCTTCTTTATTTGTATCTCATTATATTTTTGATTTCCAAAATAATGGCATATATATAGTCTATTTTGAGCTACAAAAATAAAGTAATAAATGTTATATCACTATTGTTCTGAATAAAGAAATTCATGTCCTTACATTTCAAGTTGAATGCTTTGCAAATACAGAAAAAAATATTCGCATGAGAAGTAAACCTATTAAATGTTGTAGAAAATGTGAATCATATATTATTTATTAGTATTTCATCTTTATGGGATTTGAATTTTTATGGATCATCCCACATAGTGTGGTTTCGGGAATTTGTCTCGAGTGTAGTTAATGTCATCCAATAACACAACAGCTTTCTCCTCTTCCCGTCTCACATTTAATCGCATGAGTGAGTGAGTGAGTGAGTGAGTGAGTGAATATTAACGTCGCACCACATTTAATCGCAACGGTTTTATTCAGACTAGCAGAAGAACTTCAAAAATACAGGAGCACTTCAAAAACTTTCGTGTCTTTTTGATGCAGAAATTTTTTAGATTAATTGTGTGTGTGTTTATATATATATACAGTCGGACCCCGATTTACCAAACTCCTATGTAACGAATTTAGTGATTTAATGAATTTTTTTTATTTCCAAAAAAGAACCCTATATATAAATATATATATAGGCTAAAATGCATTGTCTTTATTTCTCATTTGGTTAGCAATCCCACATTTTAATTTTTGTTTAGTTTTTCGTTAAAAATTTATTTTTTATATTCATCCCTTTGAAGGAAACCCTTCTTTTCATACTTTAATTTTATTTTACTGTTTGGTGCAAAATACACATGTGTTAGTTTTAGGCCTCATTTTTTCTACATAGCTCTGTTTTTTCTATTATGCTTCAAAACAAGAGATCGTTATTAATGACCATTGGTAATTACCAATCATTAATTAGCTTTGTCAGCCCTGCTAACTATATAACAGTGGTTAGTGAGGCATTTGCATCTTTTACAAGCTTGGTTGTTACTGACAACAACGTTCAGATACCAGTTGCTGTTTGAATTTAGTTGGATGCATGGTTTAGAGGATTTTTTTTTTATTCTTTGGAAGCTTAAGGAACAAAAAGAAATGATTGAATGCTAGCAGGTTTAATCGGTGCAAAGTATGAATGTATTTGGAATGTGGGAATGGTATACATCCGCAAGAAAAGAAGAATGTAATTGATTGTTGTAAATGAAGCTGCCTTTTAATAGTAGGAGAGAATCTGCAGGAGTGATGATGTATGTAAGAGCATAAGGAAAGGTATGTGGTTTAACATTTGAGTAATTTTGGAATGTTCCTACCACTTTTTCTAAAAGCTAAATTTGACAGGAATTTGTTCTTAAAAATTTCTGTTTTTCTCCTTCGAACATTTTCTCTTTACAAAATGTTCAACATTTCATATTTTTAAAAAAAAATAAATTTTTCTTGGAATTGTTCCATAAGTTTTAAAAATTTCCATTGTTTTCTTTTAGTTGTCAGTTTAATATTTTTAAATATTGTCCTTCATCTTCTATTTTTTGATGCTAAATTTCACATAAATTTGTTCTTAAAGTCATGACATTTTTCAAATTTTGCTACTTCGGATAAAATGCCATGATTTCCCTTGGTCTCAATGTGAAAAATGAAACTTACTAAAATTGTGGAGAATTTTTAACCTCTGTCTACATAGTAAATAACAAAAAAAAAAAAGAAATTTTCAAACTTTATCAAAAAAAGTTTTATGCAAAATATATTTTCTCAGAAAATTTTTAGATGTAGACATGGAATGCTACAAAAGTTATTAAAATAATAAAAGTTTTTCTGTATGTGTGATATGATAGAATTGTTTTCGCCAAATTATTTTGATTTCAACTCAACAATCAAAGTGTTATTATAATATTTTAAGTATTAAATAAGAGTTCCATACTTAAAATTTTGTCATAACTTACTACTTTATTTTGTAATAATGTAATACATATAAGTGTTTTTTAAATCAGTTTTATGTAGTAACTAAGTCAAATAATTTTATTTTTTGTGAAACATAAGTATATATCTTTTGGATTATCATACATATGTTTGTTATATTTTTGTAATATTTTTTTACAGAAAAGAAACACATCAATTTTGTTTTTTTCTGATTATCTTTTTGTACGAAGTAGATTCTATTTATGTAATCTTTTTACATAAATTTCCAGCACTTTTTTCTTTTTGTTTTGAAGAAATATTTTTTTCATAATTTTAGCTTTACTCCCCATAAAATTTTCTATACTAATATGAAAGCAGCTGCAAATATCCTCATATCTCAAATTGTTTTAGAAATATATTTTTTTTTGTATATAGATACTCTCTTCAATAACATTCCAATTTTCAAGGACGGTAGCATAACTAGGAAAGACTTTGGGAGAAAATCCCAACCCATCCATAGAGCAATACATTTTTAACTTTATGTATATGTTACCGTTAAAGAGTTGGAAATGCCAGCATTGTTTAGAATGCCGGACATTTTTAGGCAAAGTATGAATGAAATATGAGATTTATTACATGCTTTGCGTAGGAATTGTATAGAATGCCTAGGCATTCTATAGAATGACCAAAGCTATTTAGGCAAATTATGCAAAAAAGTGGTCATGATAAGGTTATTATATCATTGATGTACGTTTCTAAAAATACAAATGTTATTCTGACAAAATAATGAGAGTGCCCTTAAAAGAATTATTCAAAATATGAAAAGGAAAATGAACAATGTACCAAACAAAATTTGTCTTTCTTATTAAAGAAAATGATATTTTCATACATATATATATAGACCAAATTAAAATTAACCTACTTGTTGCAACATGGTAGGCTTGAATGGCATTTTGAATCACATTTCATCAAATTTTTCACGCTATGATAATTCTCGTTTTGCCACTTGTTTTACATATACAGGGGTGTTTGTGCTCCGGGGAAACCCCGGAATTCCGGGGATCGTCGTTCAAAAGGAAGTAGGAATAATAATGAATTATTTATTTTGATCTGGGTAATTTTGTTTGCTTTGAAAGCAGAAAACAAAAATTCATATCGAATTAGTTTTACAGCATTAGATCCAGAGCTAAGAGGTAAAACCAGTACAATATTAGCTTTTGAAAAATTATCATCTTTTATGTCCCATATTTTTAGTGATAATGAAAAGTCAAAAGTAGAAGCTGAAATAAGGTTATACCAGAGTGATATTGATATCACCAAAGAAATGCTCTACACATCGGATGAAAGTGGAAATCAAGTCAAGTGTACAATTGATAAATATTGGTCTAAAGTTTTTAATTTAAAAGATGATTTCACAAATGATTATAAGTATCCTACATGGGCTAAATTGGTCAAAGCCTGCCTTAGCTGCTTCCATGGCCCGTTAGTGGAAAGTGCATTCAACTTAATGGATACACTTGTCACTGACTATAGAACCTCTCTTAAGATTGATTCCCTAGATGCAGTGCAGACTATTAAATATGATTTAATGGCTTCTAAAGAAACCTCATGTGAAAAATATGGCTCAAAAAATCCAATGACTGATCCAATTCACAAAGATCTCTTACTGAATATGAACAGAAGTTGGAAAACATATCAAGAGGACTTAAAAACATGTATTTCAGATGAGTCACCTATAAAAGTCTCTGGAAAACCTTCTACATTAGCAGAAAAGCAAACTGCTTCTACCTCTGCATGTGCAGTTCTCGAGGAAATTTCTTCAACTGTAAATGAGGAAAATAAAAGTCAACCTTCCTGCAATTATGAAGTTCACCACAAAAGAAAGATAAGCCCACGAACATCAGAAAATAAAAAAAAGCAACAGAAATTAGATAATTTTTTTTAAAAGAATTAATTCAGGTAATTTAAAATATTTACATAAAATGTAGTAGTTTATATGTTTGAAAATTTATGGTTATTAATTTTGCAAAAAAAGTAATTCATTGAACTTTTATAATTAGGTCATTCAATACTTCATAATTGTAATTTTTCATCCCCCCCCCTTCTCGAAACTCCAAAATGTCTAGTAAGTCGGTAAAAGTTTCAGGGGATTTTTTGGGGTCCCACAAACACCCCTACATATAGATTTGACAAATCCTTTTGGCTACTTCTATTGGACTGAGCAATTGCAATGACAGGAGAGGAATTTCATGTGGAAGAATATCTTTAATTCTAAGCAAGTTCTAAGGGCACAAAGTAAATTGTGATTTAAAATATATTTGTTTTAAAATTCCTTCAGAAGTTCCAAGTCGATAGAAACCATCGTATTTCCCACTCATTACAAGTTCCAATATATTGGCATTCGGAAAAAAATCTTAGATTTCACAACAATAACTTTTAGTTTTTTATGGCAAAGTTCGTAAAGGTGAATGTACAGTTCAATATGATAGCGTGTGTAACATTTTCACATTTGGTTCAAAGTTCTTTCAGAATTCTATCACATCCTCAGAATCCCTGACATAATACTATATAGCAGTGCTTTCTAACCTTTTTTTTTTCTGGACTGGTAAGTGTTTGATCATTTTACCACGACCTGCTCAGATTGGGATGTTGATTATTTACATTTTAAATTGTTTTGATTTAATAATTTAATTGTGTATTTAAACATGCCTTTAGAACAAAATTCAAAAGCGACAAAAAATGAATATAAAGTGATTTTACATGAAATATAAAGTGATTTCCATGGAAAGTCTTTATAACACAAGAGAAATACACTGCAGTAGATAAAATGGAAATAATTTAATACTCCTTGAGTGTCCCGATACCATTTGATCCACATACTGGGCTTGGGGAACACTTCTGTATGGTACTGACACCTTCTTCAACAATTAAATGAGTTTACTTTTACTTTCCACAAACATCACATCTTAGCTATTCTGCAAACAATAGTCCCTGGGTTCCTACTTAGTAGTCATTTTGTATATCAGTTATTAGCTTCTAGTGAGGAATTTCAGTTAAGGCGAAAAATTTTTTTGCAGCATTAGCTCGAATTTTGGGCAGTTTCTTGCCAAATTGTTGTTTCATGCCTATAGACCAGGGCTCGGCAACATTTTAGCTGTGGCATGTCAAACCAATCTACCAATATGATTGAGCTACTACACAGTAGGACATTTTTAAAACAATTCAAAAGTTGACAAATTTGTTGAGTTGTGCAAAGTGCTACTGAGAATTGTACTATTTGCCACAGGTTGCCGACCCCTGCTATAGATCATGACTTCTTCAACACTACAGCTTGCTCCTCTATTTTCATGCAGCACAGGAAAAAACCAACTTTTTGTTGAACAAGTTTAAATAAAATTGAGTATTTTGACACTTCCAAACAAACCGCCATGTGCAAGTCTTGTGTCTTGCCACGCAATATTCAAAATGAAACAGACATGTATTTCATACTTTGCCAATTTCTCTTCTGACATTCTATAGAATGCCTAGGCAATGTGTAAAATATGAATCATTTCATACATTGCTGGCTAGTCTTAGGCATTCTATAGAATGCCAGATTTCATACTTTGCCAGTAACATTTATAAATTATATTTTGATAGGTGTCTCGGGGTTATATGGAGGGGAAAATATTTCTTTGGTACTTACCAATGAAGTAAAGATTTTCTATTGTATGGAGATGAGAAGAAAAATAATTTCCAAATTTAATATTGCCACAAAGGTGTTGAATTTTTGAAAAAAATATGACTTATTTTTAGTGAGAAGATTTTAGATTCAAAATAAAATTCTTTGTCTACAACATAATTTACCAAAAAAATTACTACTAATAAGTAAATACAGAGAAAAGAAAAGTACATTGCTATGCGTCTCATTAATCCATCTGTGTCTCCCTGCTCCGTCAAATCAGTTGAATTAAGGCTTTTTTTCCTTTTTGCACTGTAAGTTTGACCTAGTGGGTGTTTTTTGAAATTATTCTAAAAATGCTATTAAAGGGGCTGATATTTTTCTTGTAACTAATTCGTAGGTTTCCTTTCATTGCAATAAATGTTAAAATATACTCAAGTAGCTACTTTTATTTAACAAAAATTACTTTGACTTTTACCATAAAATTGCTTAAATACCTAAACTTCATTTCCTTTGTGGCAGTACTTAGAATAAAAATTAGTTTTTTTTTTATTTTTCCTTTCGTCTATATACCAGAGACCCTTTTTTCCTCATAAAAAGGTCTTAAAATTCTAAAAAAAATTTTTTTTATTCCTCCTGATATTTTTTTTTTGTATTTTTTTTTAAATATAAAACCTCTCTCATGAAAGTAGTCTGCGTACTCTCTATTCAAGGAAACAAATGTGTAATGTTTTTGCGAGAACTTCTTACTGTTATTTAAATAAAATTACGTTTTAAAAAATATGCAATAATCAGCTTAAATAAAACTTTAAATGGTGATTTTGTTATAATCACCAATTACTTTACTACAAATTGAATAAAATAAATAATAAATTTGCTAATTTAATATTTTTATTTAAACTTTTAAAATCAACAGATGCATTACCATACTTATAGGTTGTTTATGGGCCGTGGGTAGGCCTAGTGGTTAGAGCATCGGACCCCAGACCGGAAGGCCTGGGTTCGATGCCCGGTGCCACTAAATACCCGCTGAATACAAATCAGAGAACGTGCTCGTTAAATCTGTGGGTCTGAACGGTGTTGCCATGTATCGTGTTGCATGAGCAAAATCGCACTGTCAACCTCTTGGAGGGGCTCAAAGCTTAGGCTAACGACAGGCGTAAAATTCTAGCCCTTAGCAGTGATGAATTTCGTGGACCTTGATCTGATGTTACTGTCGATCAGGTGGCATAAGCAACAACAACATAGGTTGTTTATAATATTTTATACATTGTTCAAAGATTTTAAAAACATTTTATTATTTTCTGTTTTATGGTTATTAGAGCCTTAAATATTACTTAAAGTTTGATTTCTTTAATTTGCATTTAGTATATTATAATTCACTTTTATGACATGATTGGGTTAAGTAAATTGAATGTGATGAAATGAATATTGGTACTAAGGATTTCTTGGTTTTGTTTTTCACTTGCTTGAGCTTAAAAAACGTTTTGCATAACAACTTGAAGAAGTTTATTCAGTTGAATCTGTTTTTATTTTTCTCTGAGAACTATGAAATATTCAAGTTCAATCATTTGAGTTTTAACAGAAGAGACTAAAGTGATTAAATGCTATAATAAATAAAGCTGTAGTGGAAATAAATAAATTTGAATTCTTTTAAAAATGTGTTCAAATGATATAGAAAAAAATTGTTAGTTCTAGTAAATAATAAATATTGAAGCCCTTTGGTTGAGTGGTTAGTGCATCGCGCTTCCACAACACAGGTCCGAGATGCAAGGTTCATCAAAGGCAAGGTTGATTCATACAATTCCAATTCCAGCAATATTCCAATCCATGAGCAGTCCAAAATTAAATAAATTTAGCAGTATTTCTTACATAATAACAAAGAAATTGGGCAAATATCAAAAAATTAAAATTTATGCAAAAAAGTTGATTATTTTTTAGTATGAAGAAAATTTTTGCATTAACATGTAAAATTTAATTCTAATCCCTCAAGAGTTATAGTGAAATTCAACCAGTTTTTCTTCTTTTTCTTGATTATTTAAATTTTTTAGTTTCCCATACTGAAGCTATGTCTGTTTCCTAGATAAGAGCAAAAATGTGATCAAGTAACATATTTTATTGCCTGGATTTATATGTTACTTCTGTACATCACATTACGATAAGAAAAAAGGCTATTTCTAATGGACGTTAGTTTGAACCGCAGTCATATAATAAGGGCAATACTATAGCTGTCAAACAATTCTCAGAATTTCATATATTTTAGATTTTATAAAAGCAATATGCATTGTCTCCTCTACATAGCAGAATTTTAGTTACCACAGGACTGTAGACCATGAAACAATTGCAGCAAAGATAATTTGGCTAACATGGCATATTCATTCTTTGAATAAAGTTATTTTGTTCATTCAGTTATGAAATATAAATATACACTCACTTCCAAAAGTTAAGCCCGGAGAGGAAAATGCTAATTTCTGGAAGCCAATTAGAATTGAAGAGGATGCAATTCGCTGCAGAGGTAGATGGAAGTTTGCAAATATGTTAGGTAACAGCCAATCGTGCTTTCATGTCAAGAAATATGCAAAAAGGGCAGTCTTATAAGAAGTCAGCTTTATGAACGGTTACAGAAGTTGATTGTAAGTGCTGATAGAAGGTGTTTAAAACTTTCGTACAATTTGTTTTCAAGACATACGTGTTTCTATGACTTCCAGAAAACGAATGGAAGATCCTGAGCGCTGGCGTGCTGTGGGGTGCATTGAAGCAGGACAGCCAATCACAGATGTTGCTCTTCTCCCCCTTCGGCGTTCATCATTCTGTAATTTCACGTTTATGGGAACAATTCCAAACCACACAAACAGTTGTCCGAAGGACCGTAGGCGGTCCTCCAAGGCTTACAGCCCCTGCGGAAGATCGATACATTTCTATTGTAGCCAAGCGGAATCACAGACCGACCTCCACACGTGTGACATCTATGGTTACAGCGTCCATTGGTAAGGCTATATCTGCAGCTACTGTATGACGAAGATTACATATGAATGGACTGTATGCCCGGGCACCTCGAGTTTGTGTTCCTATATCCGTCCAATCAAGAGGGGCATGATTTAAGTGGTGCCGGGAATATGGCAATTAGACTGTGTCTGACTGGGGCAATGTCATGTTTACTGATGAGTCAAGATTTGCTCTGGAGCCAGATGACAAGCGTATAAGGATATGGAGTAAACAAGGAACACGCAATCAGCCCCAAACATCACCGAACATCACGCATTCCGAGGCGGACGCATTATGGTGTGGGCAGGGATTATTTCATTAGGATATCGCACCGACCTGCACATCTTTAAACGGGGTTCTGTGACGGCTGTCCGGTATCGAGATGAAGTCTTAGAACCCATTGTGAGATTGTACGCTGCAGCAGTTGGCCTTACTTTTGTTTTAAGGTAAGTCGGTACCCCCTATCCCGCTAATGTTAAATTGAGCATTTTTATGTGCCTTTTTCTCATAAAATATTAAATGTACAGACTTAAATTTTTTTCTGTATATTAATTAGACTTTTTTATTTAAACTGAAGTGAGCTTTTTCAAATATATTGTTTAGTTTTTTCAAAAACTTTCATCGTAATGTATCACTATGAATTTTTTGAAAAATGTCATTTGTTTTCACGATAACTGACTTTTACAAAAATATTATCAGTATATTAATAAAAGTTCACTTCAGTATATATATTAACATATCAGTAATATTCAGTGAAGATTGCAAGTGCTTCCGTTGAATAGGTTCTGAGAAAATGGTACTCGCATTTTTAAAAACACCGTTTTGAGATAATTGCATTTTTATTATAAAATATCACTTCATCAAAAAAATTATGAATTACAATCTGTATTTGCACTATTTTTTTTAAATATTAGCTTATTCTCAATAACTTTTGAGACTTTTTACTTATTTCTTTTACTTAGATTTCTCAGAAAATACATGTATAGCATTTTTCACTTTTAATCTATCGAGATATTTTATAGCATTTGCATCATTTTTCTCAAATTATGCATCAATTTTTGAAGAATTTTTAGTTCTGATACATTACTGTCATCCAAGTTGACTATAAGTATTATAAATACCATGTAAAAATGTGTCAATACATGAAAATATGGTTTTGGTAATACATCATTATACGACATTTCGAAAAATTTCATTAGTGTTTTATAAATGTAAACACAATTTCTTAAAGTATCAGAATTAAAAAAATTCTTAAAATATTACATAAATGGTATCCAAAACAACAACAAGAAAACTGATTTTATGTTTTTAAACAAGAAATTTGTTTATTTTTTGTATGTAACAAGTTTTGTGCAACGAAAAAGGGCATTGCATTTTGGGATATATTTATGTACCTTTTACTAAGAAAGTATTGAAAGCAAAGCTTAAAAATTTGTGTGTACATTAAATAAACATTTATCTTTATACAGAAGTGAAATTTTTTTTTAAAAAATTGATCAGCATGTTTAAAAATGTAATTTTGTAGAGTAGAATAATGAATTTTATAAAAAATTTCCTTTTCTATGTTACGACATCTGCTTTTCAGCTAAATGTCTGAGGAATATCTCAAAAATTTCACTTCAGTATATATAATATATATGCAATATAAAATAAATATTTCCAGTTCATGCATACAATTAATTTATTGAGAAAGAAGACACAAATTAAAAAATATAATCTATATAAGACAGTAAGCAATACATGATTATATGGCACTTCGAAAAATTTCCTTAGTGTTTTGTATATTCACATGTAAACACAATTTCTTTAAATATAAGAATTAAAAAGATTATATAAATATTACATAGATAGTATCCAAAACAACAAGAAAACTATTTTTGTGTTTTTAAACATGAAATTTATGATTTTTTTTTGTATATAACAAGCTTCATGCAACGCATTTTGAGATATATTTGTGTGTGCATTAAATAAACATTTATTTTTATACAGAAGTGAAATCTTTTTTTAAAAAAATTGATCAGCCTGATTAAAAAAATAATTTTTGCAGAGTACAATAAGGAATTTAATAAAAATTTTCCTTTTCTATGTTACGACATATGCTTTTTAGCAAAATGTCTGAGGAATATTTCAAAAATTTCACTTCAGTATACACAAGAATATATATGAAATATAAAATAAAAATTTCCAGTTCATGCATACAGTACATTTATAGAAAACACAGTTTAGAAAAGAAAATTTTTAGAAAACAGTGGCTTTTATATAAAATTTTACCTCATCAAAAAGATCCTGCACTGTAGCCGGTTTTTACCTTATTTTTCTTAATATTATCTTCTTCTTTTTTTCTTTTTCTTCTTTTATCTTTTCTAATTTTCTTCGCTCTTCCAGAAAAAGCATACACTGCTTTCATTAACCTTTCTCTATCAAGAATTTTCATGGCACTTACCGAATATTCTCCAGGCTCGACTCCCATTTTCTGCAGCATTTTTAATTTGGATACATTACCATCATTAAAAGAACAAACAGCATCATAAACACCAAGTGAAAGTGTTTCAATCTGTACAAATGTTGTTTTAGGAACACGTGACCATATGACATTATGAAAACTTTCATTCGGGTTTTGTGTTTTTCCATGCAAACATTTTCTTAACAGATCAGGATGGGAAAGATCTCTAAATATAGGACGCATTGCTTCTACAACAGCGACCGGAAGACTATTTTTATGCTTGTAAGACTTACCTGATGCTTCAGCCTTTTTATATCCACACCATGAATCTTCACCATCAGGACAAAAACCATGTTGAGGATATTCATCTGTTGACAGCTTATGCAGAAAAATGGCCCAGATATCTTGCCGCATGTTCTGAACACTGGTGTAATTTCTCCGAATAGCTGATCCATAGTAAAACTGTAAGTTATCTATTTCATGCTCAGTCAAACGATTTTTTCCACTTAAACACTTACCGTCTGACAAGATTTGCCATTTCAATAATTGAGTTTTTAATCGGCGTAATCTTGTTCCCACGCGCTTCATGACATGTCCAATGCACTCCAATTTTTCAATTGGGTATTCATCTCCATAGATGTTACAATCTCCATCCCCTAAGTAAGTAATATATTGGGCATTATGCAAAGATAATGACCGTTGAAAAATTTTAGACGCACCTTGAATTTCCATGGCTCCACTAGATCCAACGTAATTCCTTTTACAATCCTTTTGATGAGAAGGTAAGTTTTTACATATGCAATATTTTGAAAGAATATCAACATCTATCACCTTACCTGTATCCATGCTGGTCACAGTAACTGCACCATTCAATGATGAGTAACCGCGTTTCTGCCATGTCCCATCTACAGCGACTGCAATATTATTACCTTCATTTTCACAAATAGCTTCCTTCGCAGCATTTTGAATGGAGTCCTCGTAAACAAGTTTTGCAGCATTTAAGATTCGCTTACTGTAAGGAGAAAACCTTGTAGGTGGTTGAGGAAGATTCATTATGCCGCAAAACATTCTCCCAGCTTCTGCACCTTTTCCAATGGAACGCATAGCATATACAAACCTGGTATTTATTGTAGCAATTTGCGTTCCTTCATGAAAATTTGAAGAAGAGAATTCTACACGATATGGACAAGCACAACATTTCAGGACAAATGTAATAGCCAGTCCAGACTTACCTTTTAAAACTTGCATGTCTAAGCCACTGTTACACATTTTACAGTGAACTTCATTCTTGAAAACAAAAAGCCAGAATATTCAAATTCATAATGGCATTAATAATACCTACACTTTTGTCATAGGAAGAAAAACTTTCATTTAAATTGGGAATTTTCTTTTATTTTGCACATGTCTCCTTTGAGTCATGTGCATGTCTAGCTGGAGGATTGTCGTTAGTATGGTTTAAAGTAGTCTTACCTTTATAAAACGTACCTTTACGTTTTTTGAACACTTTTGTAGATCTTGGCATATTAAAATTTTGAAGTTTTTGATATTCAGAACTTTTAAATATCGAAATATTCAAAGCGCTGAGAAGAAAAACGTGTATTTTCTCCAAAATAGGTAAACAACGCTAACAGTTACGCTTGCAGTGAATCTACAGTTAACTGCGTATGAATAAATAAAACAGAGAGTGGCTTTGGAAAAGCTTCCCAGATTTAAAAGGTCAATGTTTACATTTGTATCTGTCAAAGGGGGCGTGGCTCATCAGCTGATTATTTTTTAAAAATAATTTTAATATACTTTTAATTAGTAAAATGGCAAGTATGTTATATCATTGGAAAGGTCCTGATTTGGGGATTTTAGAAATATCAAAAACTCAAAATCGATTTCCCGAAGGTGTTTACCCTACTGACTCCCCTTAATGGACGATAACGCACGTCCTCATAGAGCTGACATCATCGATAACTACCTGGAGAGTGAAGGGATTGGTTGTATAGCGTGGCCAGCATATTCGCCCGACCTTAATCCAATTGAAAATCTTTCGAATGCTCTTGGCCATGCTGTATCTTCAAGTTTCCCACCTCGAGCCACTCTTATTGAGCTGGAAACTGCTCTACAAGAAGAATGGCGATAGCTTTTAATTCTGCAGTGTTTGACCACCTAATTGAAAGCATGGTCAGAACGTGTTAACTTTGCATACAGATGAGGGTTGATCACATACCCTATTAATGTCCTTTTTTCATTTTATGCTGTTTATTTTCACTTTATACATAATTCTGTTTAAGTCTCCAGTATGACATTATCTGATAACATACAAAAATTTAATATTATTTTCATTTTTGTGTATAATTATTGATTTTGTTTTATATATAAATATTTATGCTACTTTACTGCCAAATTTTACGTCAATCAAAGCACTATTTGTTGATTTTTTTGCATTTTACATCTTCGTGTTTAACTTTTGGAAGTGAGTGTAGTTTTGTTTGTTGAAGAAATTAACTTCCAGATAGCGTGGTTGTTGCCAGGTGATCTAACGTATTTTAAATCTAGTGGATTGTTCATGAAAACGAAAATATAAATTTTCTAGAAATTTTTGAATTCTATGGATGTACCAGAAGTGTCATCACACAATCTTCGGTTAAAGAGTGGTTTACCGGTTTTTCTGCAAGAGTAATTTAAATCTTCCTAGTTTACACAATAGTAAAAGTTTTGTCATTAAAAGAATAACCGGATTGGGGGGGGGGGTTCTTGAGACAATCATTTGACTGGAAAGTCTAAAGCAGTGGTGGGCAAACTTTTTTAATGGGGGGCCACAAAGTTTAAGAAATTCTAAAGGAGAGCCATAATTATAGAAAAAATGCATTTTGTGTTAAAACTTTAAATCAGAATGTTATAAAAACATTACAGCAGTACACACAAATGTTACAAATTACTTTTTACCTTAAAGAATATTTATTTTAACTTTTATTCGAAGGCCCTGACATGTTAGACGTGTGAGACATATGGAATTGATTTTGATTTTCCAAAATATTTTCGAAAGCAGGTTCCAGCTGTGACGAAGCAACTTTCAGCAGTGCGAAATGATGTTCATTAGTCAATTGGTTTCTGATTGAGTTTTTCTGCAATTTCATGGTCGAAAAAGTCTGTTCGCACACATAAGACGACGCAAACATCGCCATAAATTTCTGGGCGTGAGCAATCATCTTTGGAAATTCAGCTTTCGGCAGTGCTCTATAAAAATCTAGTTTTGTGGATTTCAAGAACAATTGCTTTAAATGTACTACATTACATTTCAATAATTTCCAACTGCAATTCTGGAGATACATTTTCCGGGTCTACATTAAACGGCATCGAGAAAACATCTAGCCGATGATTGAATGTTCTTAAAATCTTGGAACCTAGTTTCAAATTCTGCGTGAAGTTTTTTCAACGCCTGACTGAAATCTTTTAGTTTATTCTCACTCACAGGTGACATGGATTTTAAACGCGGAAAGTGAGTTAATCGTTCTTCGCCATGCAGTTATAAAATAGAAAAAGCTGAGTTTTAAATGATTTCAGACAACCTCAAGTCCCATCTATAAACTGGTTTTTTCCTTGCAATTTTTTGCTTAATTTGTTATAGTGTTCGAGAAAATCGGTAAAAAAATGCAAGATTGGTACGCCAATCTTTGTCTTCAAAAATTTGGAAATCAGACTATTTGTCTGATTTCTTGTATTTCCTCTTTTAAATTCCAAACCCGCTCAAATGCATATCCACAACTTAACCATCTTACTTTCGTGTAGTAAAGAAGGTCAGAATAATCTGCGTCGACTTCAAACAGAAATTCTTGAAATTACCGGTGTACCAAGCCCCGAGATCGAATCGTATTATTAGTTTTGAAACCACATTAAGTACATAGGTAATATCTATTGCAGAGCTTTACAAAGGACGTCCTGGTGAATTATACAATGTAAAAATACAACATCGTGATTAGGATTCTGGTTCCGAAAAATACCTGAAAATCCCGAGTTTTTTCCAACCATATTTGGGGCTCCATCTATAGTTAGATTGCATAATTTTGAAATGGGCGCATTTAAATTTTGAAGAGGTTCGGAAAATTCGCTATAAATTATTTGCCCCGTCGTTTTTCCTTTTATCGATTGCAGACAAGCTAGCTCTTCAGTAATATTAAATTCGTCATCGACGCTTCTAATGAAGATTAATAATTGTACAGTGTCACTTCTATCCGTACTTTCATCCATCATCACTGAAAAATATTTAAAGTTTTCTATACGCTGCCTAAATTGAGTCGACAAGTTAGATGCAATGGCATCAATTCGCGTTGTTACTATTTTTCGCAATAAGCTGACAAACTCAAACTCTTTAATTTTTTCTGGACATAAAATTTTGCTCACACTCACCATACAATCTTTCACAAATTCTCCTTCTGAGTATGGTTTGTTATGTTTAGCTATTTTATAAGCCACAACATATCCAGCCAGTGTAGAAGCCTTTTGAGCAGTCTTTTGCTTTATAAGCATATTACGTTGAGCAGATATTGTTTTTAATAAGATTTCCGCATTTATTTTTTTTCTGCGTCATTCATCAAAGCATATTTAGTTTTTGAATGCTTGGTGTTGAAATGGCGAGCAAGATTAAAATCTTTAAATACGACCACTGCTTCATAACAAATAAGACATATTGGTTTACCATTGTATTTCGTAAAAAAATATTTCCAAATCCACTCTTCTTTAAACAAACGACACTCGGAATCGACTTTTCTTTTTTTTTAATACTCCATTATCTTAAAAGAGGTGTTTTTCTCAAAAATTTATGAATGTAAAGCGTTACGCGAACAAGTAAGAACAAGAGACAAAATTAACGTAAAACGTGCGGATCGGTCAGTGACAGCTGGCGAGTGGCGACTGATTCACTCGCCCGCGCCTCTCATTTAACCACGCTTTGCACACCGTATTATGCAACACATGAACTACGCGGCTAGTTCAGCTTCTTCTGTAGGCTATATGCATCTGTTATTCTACTAAGTAAAATCCACTTTAAACTTGCCGACCGTCGAAACGTAATTGTAGTGGGCCATGCACTATCCATGTCGATAAACCCTCGGCGGGCCGGATTAGATACTTTCGCGGGCCGTACTTTGCCCATCACTGGTCTAAAGGCTCCTTCACACTACGGCATTCACGCGTCGCGAATCAAAGTAGAAAGGAGAGATGTTTTCGTTGTTTGATTCACACCAAAGATTTTCGTAAGCGCGGTGGATTTCTGCTCATTAGGTGACGTTGAAGACTGTAGTTGAAAATCGCACTAAGTAGTTGATTGTGACTTGTTAAGTATGGATCACAAGAGAAAAGAAACTTTTGTAATTTTGTTAGCGTTAAAAAGGGACGGGGAAAAAAACAATAGTAAGTTCGTCGTATTTTTCAAAAAAAAAAAAAATAAGTGATTAAGACCAACATTTAGGATAATTGAGAAGATGCGTGGGTCAGACAGAAAGCTATTTAAATTTTTTTCGAAAATCGCCACAAATTATTGATAACTTACTATTAATAATTGGGCCAATTATTTCTAAAAGGGATAGTAGAGAGATAATATTCAACCAAAGGATAGATTGGCTTTATGCGGTTTATACAAATTTCTACAAATGTGAATTAAATAGTTCTGAAATTTTTTATGCTCTACAAATGTTTATTTACAATATTTAAATAAGAATATGTTATGTTTAAAGCAACTTCTTATTTGCTGTATTTGGGGGCATTGAATCTTTGTCATGTGACAGAGATTTAAAAAAAATAGGAAAAGAACATTTATTATTTTGTGAAAGAACTGTCAAATTAAAAACAAAAATTAAGTTAGTTTTTTTAACATATACCATTACTCTGCTAATTATGCATGTTTCTATTGGATATGGGTACATAATTAACTCTTTTAGGCGCTGAATGTTTGATGAAAATAATGTACTAGGGGTAAATAATTACAAATATTTTAGATAAACCTCACAAAACTATAACTATTGAACAAAAACTGGTACATATTAATAATATTAAACACTTTATAAAATAAAGGGTGTCCAAAGTTTTAAAAAATAGGTGGTTCATATTTTGCTCCATTACCATCACACTTCATGCAGCATGTTAGTTCTTGAAACATGATTTTTTCTTCCCTAGGAACAATGGAACTTTGCAGACACTACACATCCATTCCGAACAAACTTGGGAAAATAAATAAATACACTTTATCTTATACTGTTATTTATCTTTCAATTATAACATTTTCAGATTTTATTAATCTAGTTACTAATTGACAAATCGTCAACTTTAATATTACAATAATCAGTTACTAAGTATCCACGCGTCACTTTACGTTTAATCAATCACTGCTAGCCATAGCAGTCTAGCCCCTCTCTCTAACTCGAAAGTTTTATCTTTATATAAAATATTTAATTTACATTCTCACATCTTCTCTGAAAGAAGGCTTTCCATAAATTAAATTTTAGATACCCATATTTTTCTTCAAGAGGACTGTTAGTGAGAAGAATACTAATCCATATTTATCTGAAGAAGAATCTAAATCCATATTTAAATTTAATCGGTGCATCTCCATTGCAGTTAATAACATAGTACACTCCATTCAGGCTAGGACCAGGGGAAAACCCCCTGAGGATAAAACCCTGGCCGTGTACTAATATTTATATATTTAACAAATTGCGTATATCTTTCAATATCTTCATGACATCCTTCATAAACAAGTGGGCATTCAGGGTCTGCCATCTTGAAATGAAAGTAGGACCAATACCATGCAAGAAATTACATCCATACATTAAATATCTTTAATCAGTAATATATATACGTTGACAAACTTTAAGCAATCAAACTTATATGTCTAATACTAATCATTTTTAAATATATACTTTTACATACATAAGCACCATCTGGTTTTTTCACAAACTGTCCTTCCATTCGTGCTACGCTGTTAGAGTTAAAGGTAATTATTCCTATTTAAGCCGCGTCCCAAACCAGGTAATATATACCTACATACATCAATACATAAAATTTTCAAGTATACTATACTATAATTAAACAATGGAAGGAATTCTAGCCTGATAGCCAAGTTTCATTTGGTAGTAAAACAAATGTAAATAAACAAGTGTTTTTCACATTTTGGAATAAATTTACATACACAAGTTCATTTTTCAATTACGAGAAAAATGCACCCATTTTGGTGTCTTAACTTTTGCACTATTAGAAATTATTATAAAACTAGACTTCCTTTCTTCAAAAATAACCTGACTGCTTACTTATAGAAAAAATTAAATAATACAACTTGGCAATTTTTCTTTATGGCCTTTCTGTTAAGTCACCATTCAGTACTTCAACGCTAGTAGACCTTTAGCTTGTACGACTCTCATATTGCTCCAGGACAAGCTTCCGCTCCTCCTCTGTAGCGAATCCATCTTTGGGTGTTCCTTTCCCGCTTCGCCACTAGTAGGGTCTAAATCTGCTCCTCCGGCTCTTTGATCTTTCTCCTTGTCTCCATGTCTCCTCTCAGCTTCTTGTTATGTAGGGACTTTTCCTTCCAGGTATCGCTTGCCTTTCGCTGATGCGCAATATATTGCGTAGTGGATAAGGACTTGACCTTCTGGACAGCTCTTGTCTTTCATTGATGCTCCCTCTACTGCACAGTTGGTAAAGACTTGACCTTCTAGGCCGGACTTGTCTGTCGTTGGCTGTCGCTGTGTTGTACTGGGGACAGGGACTGGATCTTCCGGACAAGGCTTGCTTGTCACTGGCTGGCACTGTGCTGCGCTGTGGACAAGGACTGAACCTTCCGGACAGGACCTGTATTTCGTCAGCTGCCTCTCTCCTTGCCATCTTCCTTGTTTTTGGACCAGATGCATGGGACTGTGGAACTTGCCTCTTCCGCCACTTGTGGCACCTATGGGGTCATCTCTTAACTTCATTTTCCTCCTGTAACGAAGATGCTCTACGTTTTTGTAAATTTAGTCTTTCTGGGGACCTCGTTTTGCTTTGATGCTGCCGTTCCTGATTATTTGTTGATGCATCAGACCCTTCACTTCTCCATCGCTTTCCCGGCAATTGCTTTACTTTAGTGCTTTTCTCTCTGGCTAGACATTCACTACCCTCAGTTTCTACCTCTGCTTCTCGAGATCCTTCTCCATCAGACCTGTCTCTTTCATTATCATCCTCATTTTTTTCTCTCGGCTGATAAATCCGTATCTGATCTGCATTCACCGTTAGAGTTTTACCCCCTTTCCAAATAACCACATTATTGTTTTCTACTTTCATTACCTCATATGGCCCTTCGAATTTAGGCTGAAACTTGTGACGGATCTATACATGACCTTCTATTAACAAGCCTCTTAGGTATTCTTTGGGCCAGCGAAATTCACCAATCTTTTCCTAAAGAAGGAAACGTGATATGCAAATTAAGTTTTTTATATATATTTCTTGTTAGCGAGTTAATGAGGTTAGTGAATTTGATGTGAAGAGATAGAAAAACAGAAAGTTAGAAGTTTAGTTAACAAGAGGTGACAAGATAGTTACAAGGTGAAGATTACCAGAATTGGTTTAAAAGTCCTTGTAAAAGATTACAGTTAGGAAGTGTTAAAGATAAGTTGGATTGACTAGAAGACTGCTTAAGTTCAGGTACTGTCACCTTCCTATTACGTTGATGTTTAAAGTGCTAAAGTCGTTAGGCGGACATTAAGTACTTATCTTCTGTGTAAACTAACATTAAGGAAGAACCACATTATTATAAAGGGGTTGTTATATGTATTCTCCCCAAACGCGAATATCGTCTCTTCCGACTGTTGCTTGACTGAATTAGCCTACTTATAGTGCTAAATTGTATTGTGTTTGAGTCGATTAAAGTGATAAATAAAATAATTGGATTTTATCATGTCGAAGGATTCTTTATTACCTTCCTCACCTTTAGCTGGGTAACAGGGTAGAAGGTTCGTTACAAACTTACAATTTTCTTACTAGCAGAGCTCATATGGTGTGTTTGTATCAATACAAAATCCTTTACCTTTACCTTAACTTCTCATCTTCTCAGAGAGAAAAAATTTGCTCATCTATCCTGTTGAATCTTTGTATTCCGCCTCGCCTCCTCAAACAACTTCTCAATATTACCACACTCTAAGTCCACTCCATCCGTTACCATCACCAACTTCAGAAAGAGGGTTACTAATTTTCGATCCAAAAATAAGTCTGCGGGCGTTTTACCAATGGTTTCTTACACAGCCATTCTGATCACATAGGAAAATTCTTGAGAAATTGTTCCCATGATTTCATGATCCATTTCATGATTTCCTTCGACATAACTTGAAATCATTTGGAGAAGGCTACGGTTAACCCTCTCTGTTTGAGTCTCTCTGAGCGCATATGTTCATTCTGTGACATATGCGTTCGAAAACTTCGGAGATAAATAGGGCACCATAATCGCTAATCATTTGCATAGGAGCTCCATAACACGATATATAATAATCAAACAGAGCACATTGGCTATAGCTTTAGCTGATGCTTTTCTTAAAGGTACTATTTCCACCCACTCCGAAAAGTTATCAGTTATTACTAAAATAAATTTATATCTTTCTGGTTTAGAAACTGGGTATGGGCCTAATAAATTCTACAAAACTATTTTATTCGGATAATTATTTACAATAGGTATTAAACTACCAACCGGTAACACGCTTTTATAATTATAACGCTGGCACGTGTCACGGGGGAAGCATATTTATATATAAATTAGATGAACCCGACAGATGTTGTCCTACCAGTTTGAATTATAACAGATTGTAAATGAATAAACTGAGTTTTAGTGATATTTTCAATAATTAATTGAACTTTACATAACTAAAAATAATTCAAAATAACACATCCAGAGTAACGCAAGTGGATAAACAACATTTTTAGTCCTACGATTTGGTATATAGATGTACAAAATTTTTGGAGTTCCTAATCTGGAGCAAACAACATATAGTGGATCAAGTGAGAAATAGGGATTCGCTAAATTTAATCCAGCAACGCGCAGCGACAGCCCTTGAGCTTTGTAATTCTCATTGCGAAAGCAAGGCTCACAGGGAATTGTAACCGCTTGAATTGAAAGGGCAAATCAGTAGGGACCATTGGAATGCGGGGAATCTGCACATCTTCTTCTTTACAATTACCGTTAATTATTGTTGCTTCAATCACATTCGGCATCAATTTCTTAATAGAAAGCCTGTTTCCGTTACATAACTGTGGTGCGTTCAGGTTCCGAAGAAAGAATATTGGTGATCCGGTTTTCAACACCAGTTTGTGCGGTGGTAATCCCGATGGTTATAATGAATTTAAAAATCTGAATAGATAATTGGCAGCATCATTCTCTTCTATAACTGTATCAATCTATTTGTATTCCGTAACTGCACCAGGAATTTTCAATAAAATCCTATCATTAATTTGATTAACGTTATCGTTCTTTGGAGCTGAGGTAGCACGCTCACAGAGCCAGTCATGATTTCTGAGGTTATTGATTATGTTTGGGAAAACTATATTTTCAAGATCTACTATTGATGATTGAAGTTAACAGAAATTCCGTGGAAATGATATTTCCTGCATTGAAGGATCAATCGGAAATTCACCTTCACCCATGTCTAAGCTCTGCTTGGCTAATGTCTGTGCAGAATCCTCTCTAAGCAAATGCTCCCGCATGTTGGTTGACAGTGTAATTTTTTTCACGTGCCTCCAAAGGAATTAATACTTTAGGCACGGGTTCAGCTCGTCTGCTTGAGTTGATCTTGGAATAACGGGATAAGTTTGATGGAAATCACCGGCGAGTAGTATAACAGCTCCCGCCATCGGGCGTTGGTTGTTTCGAAAATCTCGCAGAGTACAATCAAGTGCTTCAAGTTGGTACATTCATCTCACATAATGAGTTGACATGTTTTCAATACAATTGCGATTGCAGAAGTTTTTAAAATGTTACAAATGGGTTTCTCAGCTACATTTAGATTTAGTGTCGGCATGAGAGTCGAAAGCGCCGTGTGTCCTCCACCAAGTACCATTTCGGCAATTCTCGATGATGCTACAGACAGAGCAATCTCATCTTTTGTTCAAATTTTTGCGAGTATTAGATTGCGCAGAAAAGTTTTACGGTGCCTCCTGGTGCATCAAGAAAAAGAATTTCACCATTTCCGCTCCGTACCTGCTCCATAACTGAGTCATATGCCAGTCGTTGATTATTTGTTAAGAGCATTATCTGAGCCACAACATAAATTTGCAACGCGTTTAACTTGAACTGTTTCGCTCTTAGTATGTCTATATCGATAACATTGTCTCTATTACGTTCTGGAGAAAATAGCCCCAGCTGATAAAAGTCTTTTTTTTTTGTTAATTGAAATACACGTATCATCAAGTAATATCAACGATTCAATGAAAATGTCTGCCGAATACTGTACATCCAGGTTAGGGTTTTCTCTGTGAGCTCGGAGTAATATGTGTCTTCGCTCATGCTCTCTTTATGTTTTCCCATAGATCGTTCGGTTCAGAAGGCACACAGGTTGTCAAAATGATGGCAATTAGAGTTCATATTTTGTGAGTTTGACGTGTTTTAGATACTTCTGTCAATGCGTCGTCCCATTTTTTATCATTTTCTAGCATACCAAGTTTGAAACATGCTTCTCTATATGTCTGACACACTTGACCTTCGATGGTTTTGATTGCTTGAAAAGATGTTGGTTCTTTGATCCCGTGAAGCAGCATTCTTAAATAGTAACATTTTCTATTATTCGGGTGAACAGTGTATACTTTTTCCAATGTGCTAGTAGAAAATATGCCAGACACTGAAGAATGTTTTGCACCTCGTTTCCTTCTGCAAATTTTTTTCATTAATTGATTCCATGGATAATACTGCGGGCCTTCATGATATAGCATTGTTTTCGCAAATTCATTAGTTACACACAGTTGAAAAAAAGCGGTCAAAAGTAGTTGTGTTTGGTGGATTTATAGCTCTTTGAAGGACGTTCTCTTCCGTGAAGTAGACTCGTTGACCTTTTTCTAAGTGAAGACTGAGATGCATAAGAGCAGGAAAGCGTTCATGGGTATCAAAACAAAAAATTCGTCAGATAACTTCATTACTGCTAATATAACGTCCAATTTGAAATTGTTCGACTTCTTTAATGGACGCATTGGAATTAGCAAGTCCGAAAACTACCACATCACCATCTGTATTTATGTATTTGCAGATGCATTGGATCGACTTAACTGAATTTCAGACTTCTATGTTGATATGCTCGTTGAATGATTTTAAAAGTATAGGAAAATAGAGAACAATCCATTGATTATCAATTTTAATATCAACATTTATGAGTTTGACAGTTGTGTGTCCACCATTAACTGAGTCACGTCGTCTGTACAACGGATAACCATCTCCATTAGTTTGTTTCCTTCAACAGCTGTCGTGGATATTTTTTGGTACATTTTAGGTCTTTCATGCAGGGCGAATGTGGATTATGTAGCCTACATGGTTCGTGAATCATGTTCTTCTTGACAATTTCAAATAATCCCGGACCTTCTTCTGGATCAGGTAATTCAACTCTAATGATATCATCAATTTGAGTGGGAACAATTTTCTTTAACTAACCAAATTAAGATATGTGCATGAGGTAAAGCTCTTTTCTGCCAGTCAATTGAATACACAAATCAGCCAGTTTCTCCGTATATATGGTTTGGGGGGGGTTGTCTAATCGCCACCCCTCTCTCTCCGTCCTGCATGGCTAAAGGTGTGTGTGGGGGGGGGACAAAGAATCACCAACAACTTCCATAATAACAATTAGTTTTATTTATCTTTAAACACTCTTAAACAATCACAAGTGAAACGGCAAAAGGAAACCTAAGAGTGATATATAAAGCGTTATCTAATCTCACCGCATAACTCTAAGTAAACCCGACTACGTGAACTAGATAAGGAGAACAAGCGCTAATGAACCGATAACTAATTCTAATTTCATGAATTTTAAATCTTCAATCTAATAATTTAATCTCTTAGCAATTACTTCCTTAACTCGCGTTATGTTTGTGAATGAAATATTCCAATATTCACACTTACGTAACAGCTCCTTCTATCTTACATCTACAAAACTTATATATAGACTTTATATAGTCAAATTAATTTAAATATCACGGTTTCTTCTTGAACGGTTGTGAATTAATATGAATGCTAGCCTCAAAGTTTCCCCAAGAGGATTAGTAGGAAAATGACTCGAATAGATCTGTCACAGGTTCTTAGTGATGAGATCGATAAAACTCATCAATTTTTGTTTGAAAACTATCGCTATGAGGTCTTTTCGATAAAATGACTACTGTCAAGGCAAGAGTAGATCTTAAATTTCATCCCAAGATGGATTATATGTAAAGGTGATAAAAATGTCTGGACGTCCATATTTGCAAACGTATGTCAAAGCATCCTGAGCATATTCCTGCATGTCTCTTGGACTTCCAGTGTAGGAAGCCGGAAGTATAATTCTTTGCCCAATATCATTAGCTCCTTTATCATTTGTGATTGTATCTCGTAAATGAATATACTCTTCGGTTCTAAGCTTCGATTGATTGAAACGAATGTAATCAAATCGTTCGCTTTTAACTTTAGTGTACATGTCAACAATGAATTGCTGAAAAAGTTGACATTTCAGAATATGGTAGGGCTGTTCAGCTCGAACCATGACACAGTATGTATAAAAATTCATACAGCTGAATATTTTTGATGTTACATCCCCTGTAGTGAGATTAATTTGATACAATTCAAGATGATATCCACCTTTTCCTCGTGGAAAAAGTATTGGATATTGAAGTGCGTTGTACGACCGATGTGTTTCAGCAACACGTTGCTTGGTTTGATCTCGCTTGCTAATAACAATATCTCGCCGGGTAATTCCTGTTCCGACGATTACAGCTGCTAATTCTGGAGCCATTGGAGCGTCTTTCATGTTCATTTGAAGGAGCTTCATTTGCTCTGAAGTCATATGATCTCACATCCTCTATAGCGGATTTACAATCTCTGACCAAACAGTTGTGGTTGCGGAACATTGATCGTAATTTGGCAATAACTTCTCGATCTGTTGCTATAATGAGCGTGCATCGTTGATTTATCTCTTTCTCCACACTGTCCATAAAATAAATTTGCAAATGTTGGTCTTTTTCGGGTACTGAAAGAAGTAAACCAATCTGAGGAAGCACTTGTCCTTGGAATGTGATCATGAAATTATCATACACTCAAGAGCCAAAACATTATGAACACGTGTCAATAACGAGTTGACCCACCTTTGGCGCGCAACACAGCTTCAACCCGCCTTGGCATGGATTCCATAAGTCCGTGGTAGATGGTCGGAGACAGATTTACCAGATGTTTAAGCAACGGTAACGCAAATCCGAGATATTGCGAATTGGTGGTCTTTGAACTCTGAGCTGCCGTTCCATGACATCCAATGAGTTAGGCGGCCAGGACATTATCCGGAATTCAGCATCAGGTTCTTGGAACTACTCCAACACAATTTTAGCCTTTTGACATGGGGCGTTGTCCTGTTGGAACATTCCATTGCCAGCTGGAAAAACAGAGACCGCAACTGGTCCGCAATGATGTTCAGATACACTGTAGCATTCATGGTCTGCTCTACCGCAACCACGGGTCCCAAAGACGCCAAAGAGAACGTTCCCCAAAGCTTAATACCGCCACCACCGGCCTGTGTATGACCTACTGTACATTGAGGGAGCAACTGTTCGCCTGGATGACGGCGTATCCTGACACGGCCATCAACGTGATGAATGACCAAACCGTGATTCATCTAAACAGGCAACTCTCTTCCACTGATCCATGGACCAGTCGCGATGTTCCCGGGCCCAGCGCAGTTGGCGATGACGCTTGGTCAGCAAAGGCACACGAGTGGGACGTCTGCTGCGTAGCCCCATATCCAACAGTGTCCTCCGACACTATTCTACTTGGCCCTGGATTGTATTGGGCTGTCAGCTGAGCCACTGTCTAGCTCCGGTTTTGCTTCACCATGCGAGACAGTCTCCGACGACCTTTTTCTTTGATAGCGTGTGGACGTCCAACACCATGTGGTCTACTGCTGGTTTCATCGTCATTTATCCACTTTGCATAAGTACTAACAACTGTAGATCGCGAACAACCCACGAGTCATGCAGTTTCGGAAATACTTGTTCAAAGCCTTCGAGCCATTACAATCTGCCTCTATCAAAGTCACTTAGATCCGCAGCCTTTCCCATCACACACAGAAGTAAGTGAAAGAATGATTCTTCAGACTCTCCAGCAGCAGTTAAATACCACGTTCTCCAGGCGAGTTCATGGCAAAATGTAGGGGTGGTCATGTTTTGGTTCTTGAGTGTATATTTTAGAATTTTTAGGAAAACTCTCTCTCTACACAAGAAAGGCTTTCAGATATTGACACATTCTCTATTGAGTGAATATTTACGTCGCACTGTTCAGCTACACGAGCGCTTTTGGCAACGGACCTCGTAATTTGGAACCATGGTCAAGTGACAAGTGCGACACCTGAGCTGGCACCACCTCTCCTAACTACGAAACCACACCACATTGAGCTCTCGATAGATTTTATGTGCATCGTTTTCCTACACAGCAGGTTTTCAATGGTAATGGGCTCGAACTCATGACACATCAGTTACGAGTCCATTGCCTTTACCTCTAGGCTACCATGGTCACACATTCTCTATTGAATCCGAAATCTCTGAGAAAATTGATTTCACCAAAATTATTAACAAATTTGCTTCTCAGAAAGCCAGAAAAGTTCTTTTAAAATTAACTACTAAGTAGTCTTTGTAGAAGAATTGATTTATATACTTTTCGTTTCGCGAGATTTATGATTTAGTACTTTTTTATTAAATTATATTTTCTGTGTAAATACTGTTGTCTTGCTTTTCTTATTATAAAATGTCTATTTTTATTTCAAAGGTAATATTTTTCTGTTTATTCTTTTTTAAAGTACTTTGTTGCTATTGTAACCTATTAGCAGGCCAAAAAATAAAAAGCTTTGCATTTCAAATTTTATTTGCATTTTTATTAATATTTTACTCTTATACAGGTAGATGAATTTATAACCTCAATATATAAGTAATTATACATGTAAGTATTCTAACAATCAATTAAATAGATAAGTTTTGTAATAAGAATAATTAAATATATGTGTTATAATAAGAAGTAAATATGTACATATAATAAGTAATTAAATATGAAAGTATTAGTCAAAATATGAAAAATTCTCTACAGAGGCGGCACATTAGGTCTTCGCACGTGGGCGGCCGACATCCTAGGATCGGCCCTGCTCGTCATGTTTCGCTGGATGTCAGGAATATCGTAAAATCTCTTTCATTTCAAAGCGGGTTAGAGTCGTGGGAATAGGTAGAAGTCTGGAGGATTGAGATCTCGAGAGTATGGTGGATGTTCAATTTGCACCCCCCCCCCATTATATGCCAGGAACTGTTTGACGATATTGGCTGTGTGAGGGTGAGCATTGTCGTGAACAAAATACCATGAAGCTGGGCGTACTGGGGTCGTACCCTACGCTTTCCTCATCCCTAAATACTGGGTAACGATTTATCACACGGATTCACGGTAATACTGCAGTTCATCAGCTATCATGAGCACAGTTAATCGAAGATCTTTCGTGATTAATTTTCTCACTTTCTCAATGTTTTCTTCACTGACGGAGGTTGCCCGTCTTCCGCTACGGGTTTTGTCAGAAACACTTTCCCGACCTACTCTAAAACGGGCGAACCACTCGAACACACACTTCCTGAAAAGTGCTTGATCTTCATAAAGACGAACCAGCATTGCATAAGTTTCTTTTGGTGTTTTACCAAGCTTAAAACAAAGCTTTAAATTCATCTTTAATTCGCTCCTTTTCCTGTTCTCAGTTAAGAACCAACGCACTTTGTAAAACAAGTCTTACATGGAACACAAACGACGCTCAACTGAACAACGATGGGAGCAGATAGTCAACACCTACCGCTATGCATGTACAGCGTTTTGTTTGGCCAGTGTTGCTAGATCGGCTGTTTTGATTTCATTCACCGAACTTTATTGTCAAAGGTTGAATATTACACATAAACAAATACAGCATTTCAATGAAAATAAAACAAGGGCTTTTTATTCTTCATTTTTAAATTACGATAAGATTTTGAAAATCTCAAACATATCGATTTCTAATTCAAATGGGTTAATCTTTAACGAATTCAATTTTTTTGTGTACAAGCAAAACACTCTGTTCATTATCTTTTTCATACCCTACTTAATTTAAGTCTATTTTTTCAAAAAAAAAAAAAAAAAAAAAGTAACGAGAAAAGTCTATCTGGTGCGCTCTATTAAAAAAAAGTTTTATTTTCGTCTTTATAATAAATATTTATTTACAAGTGTTATTTTGCCTTTTTCTTTGCAAGAACTTTTCAAGTTTTATAGGTATGTATTTATAAACAATTTTTATCTTTTTAATAATATTTTTTTTTTACATTGGATAAAGGGGCCGCAGAACTGTTAGAGCCGGCCCTCCATATACAAATCATTATCAAACAAATATTTTTCTTGTAATCATCTTACTTTAAGTGACCAATAATGCTTTGAAAAGAAAATGATTTTAAAATACTGTGAGTAAAATATGAAAACAATTTTTTGGAAAAAACTATATAAGGTTTTTTTATTTGTGTGTTACAAATACACACACATAAGTCATTACTAAAATTATAACAAAAGAAATATTTAACTCTTAAAAATATTCCACAATTGAGATTTTTTATTGGTTTTAAAAAGTAAATTGTCTTAGAGAAATTTCCTGAGAGAAAGCAATGTTACATATTTCATAAACAAAAACCTTTTCCTTCCTGCGAATAAGTAAATGTGCTTTAGACGAACAGTTTCAGACCATTGTAGCACATATTTCACAAGTAAATTTTATTTTCCTTGGCATGAATCCGTAAATGTCTTTTTAAATCATTATTTTGAGAAAAAGCTTTATTACACTTTTCACAAACAAATGTTTTCTCCTGGGTATGAATCAATAAATGTCTTTTTAAACTACTGCTTTGAGAAAAATGCTTATTGCATATTTCACAAACGTAAGGCTTTTCCTTGGTATGAATACGTAAGTGTTCTTTTAAAGTACCACTTCTAGAGAAACACCTGTTGCATTTTTCACAAACAAAAGGTTTTTCCTTGGTATGAAGCGATAAATGTCTTTTTAAATTGGCATTTTGAGAAAAACCTTGGTTGCATATTTTACAAAGAAAAGGTTTTTCCTTGGTATGAATCCATAAATGTCTTTTTAAATTAGCATTTTGAGAAAAACCTTTGTTGCATATTTTACAAATATAAGGCTTCTCCTTGGTATGAGTACGTAAATGTGCTTTTAAACTACTACGTTCAGAAAAACCATTGTTACATGTTTCACAAACATAAGGTTTTTCCTTGGTATGAGTACGTAAATGCCTTTTTAAACTACTACTTAGAGAGAAAGACTCCTGGCACATATCACAAACAAAAGGTTTTTCCATAGTATGAATCAGTAAATGTCTTTTTAAATTACCACCTTGAGAAAAACCCTTGTTGCATATTTCACAAACATAAGGCTTTTCCTTGGGATGAGTACATAAATGTGCTTTTAAACTACAACGGTCAGAAAAACCATTGTTGCATGTTTCACAAATAAAAGGTTTTTCCGTGGTATGAATCAATAAATGTTTTTTTAACTGACCACTTTGAGAAAAAGACTTGTTGCACAAATCACAAACATAAGGCTTTTCCTTGGTATGAATCCGTAAATGTACTTTTAAATGACCAATTCCAAAAAAACTCTTCTTGCAAATTTCACAAACACAAGGCTTTTCCATGGAATGAATCCGTAAATGTCTTTGTAAATAACTCTTTATAGAGAAAGACTTGTTGCATATTTCACAAACATAATGCTTTTCCTGTGTATGAATCCCTAAATGTGCTTTTAAATTACTAATTTTAGAAAATCCCTTGTTGCATATTTTACAAACATGAGGCTTTTTAATATTATGAACATGCAAATGATGCCTTGAATTATCATACAGAGACAAAGCCATTTTGCTTATGTCAAATGTGCAAGTTTTTTCAAAGGGTGTGATTACATAAATCTGTATTTAAAGCCTACAATGAAGGAAATGGGTCTTGCACTCTTGTTCAGAATATCCGTTCACATTAACATCCTTCTGTAAAAGAATAAAAAAAACATTCTTCAGTATAATGTTAAAAAACATGTATGCAGAATTTTATTCTACATCAGAATTTATGAAGGGGAAAAAAATTCAACTATATATGAGAATTTAAAAGAATCAGCCAAGAATTTTGCCTTTCTCTTATTTAAAGAAATTAGTTTGGTTTTTATATAGCATTTTTGATAAATCAATAAAAATCTGAAACATATATTAAATATTAGAGTTAAATTAAATTTCAAGTCATTCTTTACAACTACAACTAAATTAACAGAAGATAAATGATAAGAAACTAAAGGAATGCCATGATAAAATATCAATACCTAAGAGGAAAATTCTATAAATGTTTGTACACAAAAAAAATTTTAAAAAAAATTCTCGGGGGAGGGGAAGCATTGCAAGGTCTATATTTTACCTGTTTGATTACTGATTTGAAATATATAGTGTTGAGATTAAGACCAACAAGAAAGCTAGTATACCATGGAAGACGATTTCTAAAATTATAAAAAGTTTTTTCACAAAAGGATTCAAAATTTTTTTATAAGACTTTAAATTTGGAAGAATATTTTCCATAATTTGATTTACACTTTTTTTTATGAAGAGGATAATTTACACAAGAAATTAATCAAGAATAAGACTTCTGTGTAAACATGGTAACATAAAAGAAATAAATATATTGATATTTCATAACTGAATGAACACAAACACTTTATTCAAAGAATGAAATATTTGCTCTTTGCACAATATTACCAATTGGGATTTTCCAAATTTCAATATTTTTCGCCCATGCATGAGAGCACAATTTTGCTGGAGATTTCCCAAAAGTCTTTTCGTGCAATCACCAGCAAAAATTGTTTTTTGAATTACATGCACTAGGAATATTATTTATTTTTTTATACTTTCAGGAAAATAGTCATTTTTTAAAAAAATACTTTACCTGGATAACCTGGTAAACTTAACCTAGATGTATATTAGTTTTTGGTGTTTTTTAAAAATAGTATTGAAAACCTCTTTCAATAATATTAAAATGAAATATTTGTTCTCAGCACAATATTACAAATGGATTTTTCGAAATTTTAATATTTTTCTCCAGTGTATGAAGAGCAGAATTTTGAGATGGTCTCACAAAAATCCTCCTTTTAATTAATAGTGTTAGGGAATTTTCCCAATTATAATATTTCACAATTGAAGCATATTGTAAAATTTTCATGAAGCAGCTAAAATATTTGTTGTAAAAAATGGTATTGCCACTGAATTTTCTGCTGTTAATGTATCAAAATTAAAAACCTATTTTGTGTTGTTTCAAGGACAAATGCTTCCAACTTAGTTAAATTTTAATAACATGCTTATTGTTTAATTTAACTTCACTCTGTTGTTAAACAGCGTGCAAGGGCTAAGGCCTACTGTGCCAAACTCATTATATGCGACCTTCGGCCCTGAGCAGATGTTTCAGTCAGGTAGTTAGTCGGATGCAAAACCCCCAGTGTTAAGTTCCCAAGCAAGCTTCATACTCATTTATTGACCAACTGAAGGGATGAAAGGTTGAGTGAACCTTGCCCAGCACAGAGTTTGAACCTCGGACCTGTGGTGTGGAAGCACGATGCACTAACCATTTAGCTACTGGGCTTCAATGTTTCTAGTCTTAATATATTTTTTGTAAATCATTTAAATACATTTTTAAAAGCATTAAAATTTATTTATTTCCACTACAGCTATATTTATCATAACATTTAGTCACTTTAATCTCTTATGTTAAAACTCAAATGACTGTACTTGAATATTTCATGGTTCTCAGAGAAAAATAAAGACAAATTAAACTGAATAAACTTCCTCTAATTTTTATGCAAAAAAGAAACATAATAAAACTTTTTTAGCTCAAGATAGAGTGAAAAACAAAAGGAAGAAATCCTTGGTACCAACATTCAATTTACTTAACCCAATCATGTCATATAAGTGAATTGAAAAATACTTAAAGGCAAATTTAAGAAATCAAACTCTAAGTAATATTTAAAGCTACAATAACCTTAAAAAATAATAATTAAATGTTTTTAAAATTTATAAACAATGTGTATAATATATTTCCAGGCACCCCAATCACACCTGGAAATATATTTGAGAATGTCAAGTCTTTTTCTGGATTTAGCTGCTTGAGCCTCTATATGTCTGTTACTCAATATCTCCTGATCCAGACTGCAATCCTGATATTTGGCATTTTTTGTAATTTGACTTCTTTTCATAAAAACAGTTGGTTTATAGTTATAAAGATGTCTGTTGGTGGTAAAAAAAGTAACCTTTGAATTAGAGGTATTAAAAATCATTTTGTTCTGTTCAGCAAAGATACAGACCCCAGAAAAGTGCAGAATTTTTATTTGTCTCCATTTTTTTAATGTCAGAATCTTAATACCAAATGATGATGTCATCGGCAAAGAGACCAACGTTACTACACTTATTGATTAACTCCTCAAGACCAGAAACATATAAAGAGAACATTATCGGGCTTAGGACTGAACCCTGCGGAAGGTCATGTCTCAATCCAAAAGGATCAGACAACATATTTTTATATTTCACTCTTATTGATCTATTTTGTAAAAAAATCTGAGATCCAAGGTAGAATTTTACCCCTAATACCAAAAACGTCATAAAGCTTAATAATCAATTTTTGTCTCCAGACTTTGTCAAAAGCCCTGGAGATGTCCAAAAGTACAGCAGCAGTGTGATTAGTTTGCCTTAAGAGTTTGGATAGCCGCTGACATTCAGGCAGAAAAATAAAATCTGATCAATGGTGCTATGGCCCCATCTAAAACTGTATTGCTCTTTAGGGAGCAGGTCAATAGTGGACAAATAAAAGTTCAATCAGCCCAGAATAAGTCTCTCCATGAGCTTACAAATGAAGGATGTCAAAGAAATAGGCCGGTAGCTCTCTGCTGAGCTATCTTTAACAGGTTTTTTGACAGGGATGATAATGGCACTTTTCCACTCCCAGGGGTAGACGTCCCAATTTCCATGAAAGGTTAAAAATCTCTAATAATCTTTGTTTTCCCTCATCACCAAGATGTTTAACCATCTGTCCATGAATATTATCTGGGCCTGGAGATTTTCTACAATCCATAGCATTTACTCACTCATCTCTTGCGTAGTGAATTTATCATAAAAAATGCGATCTCCCAAAGAAGAAGAGGGGCAATTATGTACCATTCTCTTGGCAATTTTCTTAACCTTTTTGTCATTCTTGTCAAATGATAAAATGCTAATGTTTTTTATAAAACTTGCCCAAGATGTTAGCAGCCTCTTTGTTATCCTGAGGAACTTGACCTAAAGAATCTAGGACAATATTACTGTCTTTCACTTGATCGTTACTGAAGGATTCACAGCAAGTCGCCATAGTTTTGAATTAGGAGCTTTGGCATCAATGCTGCTACATATATTTTTCCAAGACTCTCTCTTCTGTGTAATATATTGCTGTTTGATTTCTGCATTTAGTTTTCTAAGTTTGATTTTGTCAGCGATGTCGTTTGAAGTAGCAAGTTCTTGGCACAACAAATCTCTTTTTGCAAAAAGGGCAACCAGAGAAGCATCTTTGAGTTGCACAAAAGGTCTAAATCTTTTAATATTACCTCTAGGTATGGAACGTTGGGCAGCATGATTAATAGTTCTCCTTAAAAAAGTGCCATTCCTGTTCCAGGTTATCGCCAAAAGGTTGGTTGTAAAATGTAGTTTCAGAAAGTTTATTATAGATTTTCCACTTAGCTTTTTTAAAATTCCAGAAATTTGTGCTGGGTTCTGAGTAATATTTGTGACTCTTTATGTTAATCATGATGGGAAGATGATCACTGCCAATTGCTAGTAAGAACAGTCCAATTACAATATGGATACAACTCCAGGCTACCTAATGTGATGTCCAAAGCCTCAGAGGTTCCATAACTAAAAGAGGTATACCTAGCCAATTCATCATTAAAAAAAAATTAAAGATTTATCACTGGCTGCTTCAAGTAGGTCTCTAACCTTTTGGTTGTTTGAGGAGCAACCCCATGACAGATGTTTAGCATTGAGATATCCAATAAAAACAGTGATTTTGTTTGTCAGTTCCAGGAACTGATCACTGGACCAGTCAGTTCACTGGAAGGTGTGCCTGATTAGGTGGATGATAAAACATAGTTAAAATGTGATACAAAACATAGGCAAAATTACTGAAATATTAAGGGGAATCAAGAAATTTTTCTCTCACAATTTTAAGATCTTTCTATGTGGGGAAAATGTTCTCTGGTGTATAGATGAAGATGAAAATAAAACAAAAACGTAATTTTTATGTTAAGTATTGCCACAAAGAAAATGAAGTTTAGGTATTTAAGCAATTTTATGGTAAAAGTCAAAGTAATTTTTGTTAAAGAAAAATAGTAATTTTAGTATATTTTAACATTTATTGTGTAATGAAAGGATATAATAAGCTACAAGAGAAAAATATCAGGCCCCTTTCATATCATTTTTAGAATAATTTCAAAAAACACCTACTGGGTCAAACTTACAGAGCAAAAAGGAAAAAAGTCTTAATTCAACTGATTTGATGGAGCAGGGAGACACAGATGGATTAATGAGATGCATAACAATGTACTTTTCTTTACTCAGTTATTTACTTATCAGTAGTAATTTTTTTTGGTTACTTATATTGTAGACAAAGAATTTTATTTTTTGAATTTAAAGTCTTCTCACTAAAAATAAATCTAATCATTTTTTACAAAAATTCAACACCTTTGTAGCAAAATTAAATTTTGAAATTATTTTTCTTCTCATTTCTATACTACAAAACATCCTTTCTGCATTGATAAGTTCTAAAGAATTCTTTCCCCCTCCTTATATTTTGATAGGTTGTCTCATGGTTATTACTTTTATATGTTACTGGCAAAGTATGATGTACGGCATTCTATGGAATGCCTAAAACTAGCCAGATATGTATGAAATGATGCATACTTCGCGCATTGCCTAGGCACTCTATAGAATGCCTAATGAGAAACCGGAGAAGTATGAAATACATGTCTGATTCGTTTTGAATATTGCGTGGCAAGACACTAGACTTAGTGACTTGCACACAGTGGTTTGTTCGGAAGTGTCAAAATACTCAGTTTTATCTAAATTTGTTAAAAAAAAGTTGGTTGTTTCCTGTGCTGCATGAAAATAGAAGGGCAAGCTGTAGTGTTGGAGAAGAAGTCATGGTCTGTAGCAGGGTTCGGCAACCTGTGGCACACGGTACAATTCTCAATAGCACTCTGCATGACTCAACAAATTTGTCGATTTTTGAGTTGTTTCAAAAATGCCCTACTGTGTGGTATGCAAATCATATTTGTAGATTGGTTTGACATGCCAGACCCTCTTTAGACATGAAACAATTCGGCGACAAGCTGCCCAAAATACGAGTGAATGCTGCAAAAAAAAGTTTCGTCTTAACTGAGTGAATATTAACGTCCCACTGTTCAGCTACACGAGGGCTTTTGGGGACGGTCCGCATAATTTTGAACCATGGTCAAGTGACGCGGACGACACCTGAGCTGGCATCCCCCTCTCGTAACTACCACACCACACCAACGGGAGGATGTTTGAGCTCTCAATAGATCTAACGTGGATCACTCTCCTACACAGCAGGTCTTCAGTGGTACTGGGATCGAACTCATGACACGCTAGCCACGATCCGATGCATAGACCACTTGGCTACCGCGGCCACTCATCTTAACTGAAATTACTTACAAGAAGCTAATAACTGATATACAAATTGCACAAAATGACTACTAAGTAGGGACCCAGCGACTATTGGTTGCAGAATAGCTAAGATGTGATGTTTGTGGAAAGTAAAAGTAAAATCGTTTAATTGTTAAAGAAAGTGTCAGTACCATACAACAGTGGTTCCTAGCCCCCAGTGCATGGATCAAATGGTATCGGGCCACTCAAGAAGTATTAAATTATTTCCATTTTACCTACTGGGGGTATTTCTCTTATATTTGAAGGATTTTCTATGGAAATCACTTTATATTTCATGTAAAATCACTTTATATTCATTTTTTGCAGCAACTGAATTTTATTCTAAAGGCATATTTAAATACACAATTAAATTATCAAATCAAAAAAATTTAAAATATATATAATCAACATCCCAATTTCAGTGAGTCATGCTAAAACTATCACACAGTGACCACTTAGGAAGATAAAAAGGTTAGAAAGCACTGCTATATAGCATCATGTCAGGGATTCTGAGGATCTGAAAGAACTTTCAACCAAATGCAAAAATGTTACACATTATGGTATTGAACTGTACATTCACCTTTGTGAACCTTGCTAGAAAAAACAAAAAGTTATTTAGAAAAAGGTATTGTTGTGAAACCTGCGATTTTTTACGAATGCCAATATATTTGTACTTGTAATGAGTGGGAAATAGGATGGTTTCTATCGACTTGGAGCTTCTAAATATTTCTTCACAACAAAAAGGAAAAAAAGTACTGAAAATTTATATGAAAAGATCACATAAACAGAACTTAATTTGTAGAAAAAGATAATCAGAAAATTGCAAAATTGATGTGTTTCTTTTCTGTACAAAATATATTACAAAAATATAACAAACATATATAAAATAATATAAAAGATAAATAATTATATTTTACAAAAAAAAACCTTTTTGTCTTAGTTACTGTTTAAAAAATTTTAAAAAAGTACTTATATGTATTAAATTATTACACAATAAAGTAAAAAGTTATTACAATATTTTACGTATGGCTGGCTGGGTGGCGTGGTTGCTTTGTCACTGGCCTTCTACACCCAAGGTTGCGGGTTCGACCTCGGCCCAAGTCAGTGGATTTTCATGATGCAGAAAATCAACAGCGGCCATGTTGTATGATTATATGGCTTGTAAAAGATCCCTAGAATATCTGTTTGGCTTGGATGCTCTAGGCAAAATTAAATCCTAGAACAGGTTCGCATCGTCAAGAGCTCAGGTTCCTCCCTCTGTGGAGGAAACTGGGCGTCAAAATTGTTTGCTGTGATTGGTATCGCCTATATGGTGTAGTGCTAAAAAGTGATACCAGCTCCTGGGGAATGTACTAGGTCTGCAAAGGTTTAAAATACCAGTTCGCAGCCCCATTAGGAAAAAAAAATATTTTTTGTATTGAACACTTATTTAATACTTAACATTTTATAACAACACTTTGATAATTGAATTGAAATCAAAATAATTTGATGAAAACAATTCTATCATACCACACATACAGAAAAAGACTTTGTTAATTTTAATAACTTTTTTAGCAATCGATTGCTACAGCAGAAAATTTTCTGAAAAAATATATTTTGCTTAAATTTTTTTATAAAGTTTGAAAAAAAAGTTTTTATGGTTATTTAATATGTAAACAGAGGTTAAAAATTCTCCACACTTATAAGTAACAGTTTCATTTTTCTCATCAAGACCAGGGGGAAATATGGCATTTTACCCGGAGTAGCAAAATTTGAAACATGTCATGACTTTAAGAACAAATTCATGTAAAATATAGCTTCAAAAAATAGAAAATGAAGGACAATCTATAAAAATATTAAACTGACAACTGAAAGACAACAATGGAAAATTTTAAAACTTATGGAACAATTGCAAGAAAAATTAATTTTTTTTAAAAATAAGAAATGGTGAACATTTTGTAAAGAGAATGTTTGAAGGAGAAAAACAGAAATTTTTAAGAACAAATTCCCATCAAATTTAGCTTTTGAAAAAGTGATAGGAACATTCTAAAATTATTCAAATGATTAAACCACATACCTTTCATCATGCTCTTACACACATCATGCAGATTCTCTCCTATCAAAAGGCATCTCCATTCACAACTTTCAATTCTTGCAGATGCATACACTCCCACATTTCAGATACATTCATACTTTGCAACAATTAAATCTTCTAGAGTTCAATTATTTTTTTTTGTTCCTTAAGCTTCCAAAGAATAAAAAAGTACCTGCTAAACCATGCATCCAACTCATTTCAAACAGCAACTAGTATCTGAATGTAGTTGTCAGAAGCAACTTGGTAAAGTAAGTAACTTGGAAAAGATGCAAATGGTTCACTAACCACTGTTTTATAGTTAGAAGGGCTGACAAAGCTAATTATTAAATAGTGATTACCAATGGTCATTAACAATGAGCTCTTGTTTTAAAGCTAGAAAAGAAGTTTAGCAAGCTTGGCAACAAAAATATCAGTAAAATAGGATCCTAGCACAGGGCAAGACAGAAATGTAAATAATGACATCAATATTTATAGCTGAAAATTATACTATCTAAAAGTCCTTTACAGAAGCAGCATTAAATGAATAAAGTATCAAATAATCATTTTCCCCATTTGGTTTGACTATATCTTTTTTCAGTAACTTTTTATCGGTCAGTGAAGAAAATTCAAGCAAACATCTTTTTTCCCAACAAAATCTTCATACACATCAGATCTCATATTATACATAATATCTAGATAAAATTATAATACATGAGCAAAATAATTGTAAAAAAGAAACATCTTACTTGAGAACAAATGGAATACAAAAGAAAATAAGTTGCAAGAAAGGATGAAACACTAAGCATATACACATGAATCCTAGAAGTGCCAGTTTTGATAATCACCAGATGTCCCAATTTTGGCATAACAGACCCGATTTTTCACAATTTGTCCCACGCCCAGAAGCGTTTAAAAAACTTTTAGAAAGAATGCACAACACACTAGGGAACGCCAGGTGAATGGGAAGGAATATACGGTTTTTGGCAACTGTAAGTGTTGTGCTGGAGAAAACTTTCCTCTATTACAATATTCTTTTATTGTTCTTCGACATGCAGGATAAATGAGGTTAATTACATGAAAGAACGAATTAATTGAGCACACGCTCCGCAAATATAAAATATTATACACATATCTCTTCATAGCGTAAAACATAAACTACTTAGAATATTCCCTAAAGTTATTTAACTAAAAACTGTTGCCAGATTCAACAGAGAATAAACAATCTCTAAGCAATTATCAAATAGTATACAACAAGAAATGTTGAACTTATTGGGAATGGCAATTTACTACCACATTTTGTATGGACTAGTTCTACTTTGTAACAACATTGAGCGGATACCCTCTCCTTTTTCCGGGAAAACATCGGAAGGGAAGCATCTAAGGGAAAACATCGAAATTCAACTGAGTATTTCAAGCTTCTAATTCAAGTTTTTGAAGTTTTTTTTCCAGATACATGGAAAGAAGATGATCTGTAGATTTCAGATTCAGAACTTTATATTATTTATTTCAGTATGTTTGCTAAAATACCTTGTAAACTTTTTTGGTTCATTTAGAGCAAGGTTGACACAATTGCTTGCTTATCGCGGTTTTTAGCGACTAATGGAATATTTAAAATCAGAACATCTATTATTACAATTGTAATGGTTTCTTCAATTTTTTAATTCTTTATGTTTGTCAAATGAAAAGTAATGGCAAATATTTCGGAATTTTTAAAAAAAAATTGTGTTTGGTAAATTTTATATTAAAAAGAATAAAATTAGATGCATTGCTTGTACTTATTTCTACTTATGAACCTTCATAGAAATTATTGTATTGCATTTGATATCTATAAATAATTATAAATATATAAAAAGTACTTTATTTTACATTTTGTTAATTTTTGGCTAGTTTTAGGTTAATGTGTTTAATTTCTGAATTGTATGCACTTATTACACACTAATAGTTTTGTTATTGTGAGATCCACTTTATAAATTTCAGTTTATTATGTTAAAAGCAAAACAATTATTTAAATTTATTATTTTGTTCACGTGAATTTATTTATCATTGTTTAATTTTTTGTCACCGGGAACTGAACGATATTGAAAAAGTATATTATTTTGTACGCTGTGGCAACAAGGAAGTGCTCGTTCTGTTTTGTTTAATTAACAGTATTCCATGAAAAAAATGTTTATAACTAGGTGAGTCTTGGACTCTAGTTGACATGTTAATTTGTGAAATAAATGAGATTTGGCAGTATTAATAATTTGGAGTATTAATTTTCAATACAAGAAACTTTTTATTTTTTATTTTTACGATATCTGGCGTCCGGTGACAGGATTACAGTCGGTCGAAAAAATAGTCGAGCACCGTGACCCTTTCCAAAAATGATTGAAAATGGAAAACGACCTTTTTGGAAAGGGTGTCAGAATCGTGTCCCTTGGGGTGTGTTGATTGAAAATTTGTTCCTCTGAAAAAAATATGGGGCGCGAGAACAAAAAATTGTTTCATCCTGGATGAGGGGACAAATGAAATGGAGACTTGTCCCGCTGGGCAACGACCCATGTCATGGAGGTAGGGACAATGAGACTAGTCAAGCTGGGGGAAAGCAGCGACCTATAAAGTGTAGGCATTACAACGTTGGTATGTCGAGAAAAGACAGAGAATCATTCCAATAGGGGTGTTGTTGGAACATGGGAGGCGAGCCATCTCACGACGTTGCCCTCTTGGCGTGAGATGCGAACCCTCGTCTACGTGAGTGGACCCTCGTGTGACCAGGGTCCTGACAATTTAAGCGTCTCATTTTCGCATCAATCGACCCTTGCACCCGTATAGTATTGCGTTTCCCTGTACCCTCTTTCCAGGGGGAATAGAAAAAGGACTGTGGGAAATAAAAATGTTGGGCTGCCAAGCGTGTACGGGACCCATGGTATAATGTCCGATCCATGTGACGGGCTGGAAATGTTTAAATTGTGTGATTCCCTTGTATCCGCGCTACGAGGAACCTCTGCATTTGAATCTATACGATAATAAAATAGTGTATGTCGAGGAGGGAGCCGAGGAAAGAGATTTGATTCAAAGGGAAAAAGACGTGTTGAAAAGGGAAAAAGACGAGTTGAAAACAAAAGAATATGAACGGAAAATAAAAGAATATGAATGGAAAACAAAAGAATATGAGTTGAAAACAAAAGAATATGAGTTGAAAACAAAAGAATATGAGTTGAACGCTAAAGTACAAAACATGTCAGTTGAAAATAAAATATTGAAAAATTTGTTGCAAGGAAAAAGAGTGGATAGAATTTCTTTCAATACATGGCGTTGGAAAAACAATAGTGTAAAAAGGTTGGTTCGACCTCGTTCAGCCATCTTTCAACTTTCAAGTTTACTAGCAAACCTTTAAAACTAAATCATGTAAGCTTCTCTAAAAAAAAAAAAAAAAAAAAAAAATTTTTTTTTTTTTTTTTTTTTTTATAGAGAGGTAGAATGTTTTAAACTTTTTGAGCTCTGCCAAGTGTTTGGTTGTCAAGCTCCTAAAAGATATTTTAAACTTGCCTCACATTCTTTTTTTGGCTTTTGCGATATTTTATTTTATTAACCTTCCATTGTGAATCTTACACAATGTTCCAGGGACAGTCTCAAAAAATGTGTCAACCTTCCATTGTGAATCTTACACACAATGTTCCAGCCACAGTCTGAATCAATGTGTCAGAGTTTTTTTTTTCTTGTCGTTTCCAAACCCCCGCCAATGGAAGAATAATTCCTGGTCCCGAGCTATGCTCCTTTCCAGCAAACATTCTCCCATGGCTGTTCCAAACCCTCAATTTGTATACTATATGGAATGTCACCCTGATTTGCTTTTCATCTTTCACATTTTATTGGTCTTGCACAATGTTCTAACAATTGTGTCAGAGTTTTTTTCTTGTCGTTTCCAACCTTGACTCTGAGAGTAGCCCAAAAAAATGGGAGATGAATGACTGGTCCCGAGCTATGCTCCTTTCCAGTCATCCATCTCCCATTTTTCTGGGGAATCCCTGTCCTCTACGAGGCTGCTCGTATGGGGTTGGGCGCCCTGCAGAGAGGACAGGTATTCCTCACCTCCAGGTGTTGCAGTAAACACCGCATGTGAAATACATGGCCACAATGTGTCTTTTCTGGCCAATGCATCGGACTCAGACAGATGGAACACGTCTCGGGTATTTGGAAGACGCTTTCGGGCCATTTGAGTGCAAAACAGCCATCCAAGACGGCTTGAGCCAAGAGAATCCAAGGGGCCAACGGTTGAGGTCCATGTCGCCTCCAGGCCTTGTACGCCAATCGATACAATTTGGGAAGGGCCAAGACCGTCCACAGAGCTTGCAGAAAGGCCCCTTGCCTTGGGCCGCCTGCTGTTCGAGGTAATCACTGTAAAGTTCGGAAGGTTCAGAAGAGGTGAGACATTCAAAGGTGGGCAGGTCGTCGATGGGCTCGGGATGGGGCAACACTTTTCGTAAAAGGTCTCCCAGGTCCACGGGGGAAAGAGCAATGACGTCGGACGGAGTGAGAGTCTGTAACTGGGCTCGAAACTGCATCATAAAAGTAATGTACTCGGCCAAATGGGCCTCGTGGTATTTGGCCAGGTAGATTTGAAAGGCTTTGTCAGACTCCATTGTCTCGTATGAGGCAAAAAGGCGTCCGAATCGTGCTTTTGAGAGAAGAGCGACGCGCAGAAAGTGCTTTTGGATTGGCTAGAAAGGAGGAAGATCCTGTGAGGGTCATGTCCGTTCTTTCAAAATGGATGGCATCATCTCCGGTCCCGCCGGAAGCCCTTTCAAGGTGGCAGAAAGAGTAGGATCCACGGGGCCCTGTCTCCAACATTGACAGTGAGCTCGTGTCAAACATTCGAGCGAGTGTAAAGACCCGTCCCGTACGACGACATGATTGAAGCGTTTCACGATAAAATAGTGTTCGGGGGCGTCAAAGACATTAAAACAATGGCAAGTGTCGGGTCCTTCCGTACAGGCATCTGCACTATAGACACAATCGGAAAGATGGAATCCATGCTCGCTCAAGACCACCTGGACGGGAATGGGAAAGTGGGTCGCGAGTTGTTGAAATTTCACAATACCCGCTAAACGTTGCAAGCGTCGTCTATAAGACGACCAGCGTGAGACGTTGTCTCGCAAACCTGGGAGAAATTTTTTTTCCAATTTACCCAGGAGAGAATCGAACGAGGTCATCATGAAGAGAATAAGAAATGTTGACAATAGATTAAACCAAATGAAAGCTCGAGTGAAAGGCTCAACCTTTTTAAACACTCTCCAATCTTTCTAAAAAAAAAAAAAAAAAAAAAAAAAATTTTTTTTTTTTTTTTTTTTTTTTTTTAGAGAGATTGGTTGTAAACTTTATTTGCATCTGATAAATGTTTTAAACTTTATTTTGGCATCTGATAAATGTTTCAAGTTTTATGTGCTTCTGAGGGATGTTTTAAACTTTATTTTTGCTTCTGAAAGATATTTCAAATGTTATGTGCGTCTGACAAATATTTCAAACTTTGCTTCTGAAAGTTGTTTTAAACTTTATTTTTGCTTCTGAAAGATATTTCAAATGTTATGTGCGTCTGATTAATGTTTCAAGTTTTATGTGCTTCTGAAAGATATTTCAAACTTTGTTTGCGAGATTTTTCAAATTTTATGTGCTTCTGACAAATCTTTAAACTTTATTCGCTTCCGACAGAGGGTTTGGGAAACCCACTCTGGATCACGTCATACATCCTTTGCCAACGTTTACTATTTTCGTCCGTCCAATGCATGGCCCGGGGTAAATAGTGTTGTCCAATCTCTAAAATTTCTTTCAATCGTGCTTCGGTGGGTTCACCGCGCATCACTCGTTCTTGAAACACCATCGATTTCAATAAAACGTGAATCACACAATCATGAGGGGACTCTTTTCCCCGAGAACACACTAAACAATCTTGTTCACAATAACATGCATCCGAAACAGCAGACATGGTCGGACACGATAGATTGAAAAGAAACAAAATTTCAAAGCACACTACACTAGACGAGTAAATGAAATGAGGGGGTGGTAGAAGGCTTTTAAACTTAAAAAGAACACGGAGTCCACGCAGCACAAGAAGAGAAAAACTCTAGCTAGGCAAGAAATTAATTTATCCTTATAAAAAAAAAAAAAAAAAAATTTTTTTTTTTTTTTTTTTTTTTTTTTTTTTTTAGAGAGAGAATGTTTAAGAGCAAACACTTGACAGATTACATTTCAGAGCACAAAATTTGCAGCTTCTCTTTTTCAACATGACCGACCCGGACAATGTGTTGAGCCTGTTATCCGACCCTGGTTCCCCTTTGCCCTCCATGGGTTCTCCTTCACACCCAGAGTCTTCTCATGAGCCCCCAAAACTAAACTCTCCCCAAGACCCTCGACGACGTCGTTTCTCCTCGTCTCGACGACGCCCTCCTTATGCTTATCGATTTCCCCAGCACCACGCTCAAGTCTTTTTCCATACGCACGGTCTGGCCGTGTTGTGTCTCCGAGACCATGGTTTCACGCTCACCAACGGGGTCGTCTCGTATGCTTCGGATCGCGTCGAGGCGCATAAAGTGTTCAACTCTTTACATTATCTCAATGTCGGCACCCTCTGTGTGACCGATTCTCGTTCCAAGCAAGATTTTAAAGACATTCAAGCAAAATGGAGCGCTTTCAGTCCTTTCAAACGCATCCCCGTCATGCTCTTGAAATCCCATGCACGAGGCGAATGTCCCTTTTGCCACCAGACGCAATGTCATCGTTGGATTGCCGTGCAAGGCATGTGTTCCATACTCCACCAACCTCTCAACCCCATTTTTCACTCGCATCCGGCCTAACACGTCTATAAAAGGAGGACGCGGGTCGACGCTTCTCGTCAGTTTGCAGCATGGATGCCTTCCCAGAGCACCTCTCCTCCACCGTGGTGCCCGTGACGCTGCCCGAGAAACCCGATGCGTTGGAATATGCCGCTCAACAAGGCCAGGTGCGAGCGGGCATCCTCTACCAGGAGCCTCACGCCAAACGCGTGTTTACCTTATTTCGCCAAGATCCGTGGTACCACCAAAAGACGTTGATGGACAATTTCAAGCGGGCCGTGCTGGAAGCCAAGCACGTCAACGAATTTCGACCCAACGCGATCCTGTGGGAAAAAGTGTCCAAAAGCCTCTTGAAAAATCCAGATCGTTTGCTCAAAAATACCGACAAGAGGATGGTGTACATTTATGGCAACCTGTTTTTTGTGAAAAAAGACTTTACCTTTGGGTTGAGAACGGTGCACCCCGGACAAGTGCATTTCATTCAAACGACGCACGTGCCCCTGCTGCTCTACGAACTGCCCCCTTCCAGTCTCCAGTGTCGAGCCCGACCCAACGTGAACGAGAAGAGTTTCGAGCCCTACGACCAAATGCTCTACCATCGGACCATCTTGGAGCCACACACGGCCTATCCGATCCCGGCGGGAACCCACTATTTGCTGTTGACGGTTCAAAAAACCGTTTTGGGTCTGGACCTGATCCCCGAATCCCTGCTCCCTCAGCTAATTCAGAAGGGATTTCACCTGGGAGATTTTCGAAAAAAAAAAACGTTGGATCAAACCGCCTACAAGCTACCGCCTCCGACCCCAGTGCTTGGACTGAAGCGATCGGGGGAGGAGACGCGCCCCTCCAAGAAACGAGGATGCATCCAGAGACCTGTGCAGATTCCACAACCTGAGCTACTCTATCCTCAACCTGTGCAGATTCCACAACCTGAGCTACTCTATCCTCAACCTGTGCAGATTCCAGAACCTCAGCTCCTCTCTCCGCCACCTGTGCAGATTCCAGAACTTGAGCTCATCTCTCCGCCACCTGTGCAGATTCCAGAACCTGAGCTCATCTCTCCGCCACCTGTGCAGATTCCAGAACCTGAGCTCATCTCTCCAGAGCCCGAAGCTGCTTGGCTCGACCAACTCCTAACGTCCTTTTCTGGACCCGAACCCTCGGTGCTCCACCTGGTGCCCTCGTTCTTTGATGAAAACAATGAACTCATCACCTTCCTGGAGACTTTTGAACACGATATGGCGATGGAGCCCCTGGACTTGTCAATGCCCAAACTCTCCCCATGTATCCGACCTTCTGTTGGATTTAAAGCCATGCAACCTCTGAATCTATCTTGTAGAGTATGATCAATAAAAAAATGATTATTTTTTTAAAAAAAACGTCTCCTTCTTTGTGTCCAAACATTTATTGGACCCGTTGCAAACAAAAAGTATAATTGTTTTAAAAACAAGTCTCCTTCTTTGTGTCTGAATGATACAACCTTTATTGGACCCGTGTCCAACAAAAAGTATAATTTTTTAAAAAAGCAAGTCTCTTTGTGTCAGAATGATCCAACATTTATTGGACCAGTGTCGACACCGCACGACGATCGTGTTTGGTAATTTGGGTCGCTGGCCCGATCGAGTCACGTATTACGAGCACGACTATCCTTACACCATCCTCTTTGAACCCAATTTCGGGGTGCACGTGCCTCGGTCGTTTGGAAAGACCGTGGTCGTGTTTACCAGTCATTTGGATTTGACGTGGGATCCAGGCGTCCAGTTGAGATTCTTTCAACTGGGTCGTCCCCCGTCTCGCCGAGTTTGGGAAGCCCATCAACCTCACAATAAGGAGGCCTATACGTTGAATCTCACAAACTGCACGCGCCTAGCGGAGGTGTACGTGAGACTATTAACGTGGTTGGATGATTGGGAAATGCATCGAGACGACCCCCTTCCTTGGCGCCTGGTCATGCCCCAGCTTGGAAACGGGCGTTGGAACCTCACGTGGAACGCTCGCATCGCAAGGCCTTGGAATATGGGATGCCAGTTGACGTCACGCTCCTCGACCCTATATAAAGCCAGCCAGCAGAATCATTCTTTTTCAGAAGCATGTCTATCTATTTTGCTCATGCCAACTACTTTCTCCACCAGGGCAAGCCAGTGCCCATCGAGTTGTCTATTGCCACCCTTCCCAAGAATGGCAGTGATCCTCAAGTGCTCTGCATTACCGTCAACCATGACGGATTCGACTCCACGCCCGAGACATGCGATACAATGCCTGCAAAACGCTCGTCTTCGTCTGGTACGTCCCTTGCCCAAGAGTGTGCCTGTAGACTACCTACCCTATTGCGTGAGGGCATGGTGGACCCAGGAGGTCTCATTGTCGTGAAAAGCTCCAAACAGCAAAAAATGTTTAAAGAGTTGGGACTCGTCACCGTATGCTTGGAGATGCTGCCCAAATTCAACACCCTTGGCGATGGCACCTTTCCCAACCCCATGCATGATGACCTCCACGAGGAAGGGGACGTGTCTCATTGCACCATGCTGAAATCTTTTCAATTTGCAAAATATCTGCAGCAGTTTCAAAAGTTGCAGGCGGAATGGAAGGACAAAGTTTCAGCTTGAGAGAGTAAAAAAAAATTGCCCAATGGCCCAAAAAAAGGGGACCGAGTCGACACCAAAGTCGACTCGGTCCCCCTTTTTTTGGATAAGGAAGGTGCCAAGGTTGGAGAGCCTCTCTTTGAAAACTTGTACTGTTTACCAACCTCTTTTATTTTTTTGCATGTCGATAGAAATCTCAGGATATGGATTGCCAGCCAATAGGAATCGATTCACGTGACCCACCAGAGTATATTAGGCGAGCCATCCGCCGCCCTTTTCTCAAATGCACCATGTCTCATCTAGCCTTTTTTGCTCATGCCAACGTGTTTCATCGTGGGGTAAGCCTGTCCCCATCGAAGTCTCCATTGCCAGCATTTCGGAGGATCCACACGTCATGTGCATCACCGTGGATCATTCCAATGGGACCTCGAAAGATGACCGGGTCAATCGGTATATCAACGAACGTCTCCGTCTCAAAAGCCACCTGCCTGGACCGTGCCCCTCGAATACCTCAGCTTTTGCGTCAGGGGTAAATTGGTCAGCTGGCGCAAGCAATCGAGGCCTCATGTGTCAAGGAACCGACCAACGCAAACTCTTTGAGCAGCTGGGTTGTTTTACCATCAGCTTGGAGACGCTGCCAAAGTTCCAGGATATCCATGACCACACGCTACCCGATCACCTCCACGATGAGGTGCACGAAAATTATGACATTTCCGAGTGCACCATGGTCAAATCTTACCGGTTTGCGCGTTATCTACACCATTTCAACAAGCTGCAGGCCGAATGTCAGAAACAAATGGCTGATTTAGTGGAGTAAATGTGGAACATTGAACTGTACAGAGTAGTGAACATTGAAATATGAAACTCTACCTATTGAACTGAACCGAAAAAAGGGGACCG
>BMAO01039195.1:0-22405 GCA_019973975.1 Trichonephila clavata
CAGTTTGAAGACCACTGCACTATATGAATGCTGAGGAGAACGAAACAGAAGAAAAGGTAGATATACAGTAATGAAAAATTAAGTTTCATGTTTCAAACTGTTCTATTAAAAGTGGACTAATAGTATGAAGCAATTTTACTCTTATCGAATAAATATAGTACCATAAAAAATATATGTTGTATTTTCCACAATTAAGCTGCCATATAATTTACAAATAAATCTTCATAATTTGCTATGAATTCCATGTAATGGTGAGTATGTGTCTTTTGGGGAAATTTTGTTTTTATTCTTTTATCCCCTTCTCTCACAAAAAAATAATATTCCTAACATGTGTCGAAAATTTCCAATCTTATTAGTTTGGAAGATGCATACCAATCATCAATCAAAAAAGTATCAAAATAGTAAACAATGTTGGTTTTTTTTTCACTGATATATAAAACATTTCTTGTCGAATAATTCTTATTTATTCACCGATTCTACAAAGTAAAAAGTAACTTTCTTTGATATGCATTTTATCTCGAATTTTTCTAAAAAATAATAAGTATGAAAGGACTATTGTTTAATATGGAATCGAAAATTTTATCTATGTTAATAATGATTGGCTCTTACATGTTCTAATAATATGCACTTTTATATAATTTATAAATAGCAATAACATCCATGTGAGTTGATGAGTTGTGAAATAAGTCGTATATAAGAAGTATAAGGGTTCCTACTCTAAATTTCAAAAGTGACTCAGATGACCAACGTATTTTACTTCGGTCAGAATGATTATTCAACACCATCCAATTAGAAGACCTCAAAAATCACGGAAAGTTGAGACTCCCCCCCCCTCACACATTCCCCACAGCTTCTTCCCTCTTATCTGATTCAGTACCCCACAGCGATAAAAGTTTCCTTTTTCTCCCCTTTTTAGTATTTTTCTTCCTAAAAACATCCGACCAACAAGTGTTTTCTGGTCCCATCCGAAGTGAAATTCCCATGAGATATTAACATCATGACATGACGAGTTGCCTTTGGAAGGATGCTAAACGGCTTTTTGGATAATAAAGCTGCAATTAAACAAAGTAATTTATCACACAGTAATTATACTGAGTAACAGATTGTCTTAAAACAATAATTTATGGTAAAATAGCTTTGTAATAATTAGATTGACGTAAGTTTTCTAGTGGATAGAACCATCCCCCCCCCAAGGTGTAAAAGCTCATAACTGATTATGAACTTCTCTGAGCAAGTGATTAATGGAAAAGTTAAGAAATGTAAAACTTCTTAACATTTGAAAATCGAGCAATTCGATTCGCAATTGCGAGATTAAAAAAGCAAACATTATTAATTATTACAATTACATTTTCTTCATTTATAAAATAAATCATTCATTTTAAAAGTCTTCCAAAATTAAAATTATATGTAATTGATGTAAAAAATGAAAACACCGTTTAAATATTTAGAAAATTAAGTTTTAATTTTTTTTAAAGTTTATTCAGCAGATCTTGTGTGTGTGTGTGAATGCTTTGTTTTATAATTTAAAAACAAACTAGTAATAAAAATCAATATCTTAACTATAGTACTAAAAGAAAAACTCCAATGAGCAGCAAATATCTGTTCATACGGTAATGCCTCACATATTCTTTTTTAATAAAAAAGTTATATAAAAAATTTACTACTTAAAATTTTTTTATCTTATATTTAACTAAAATGGACATATTTTGAATAAATTTTGATTCTAAATTTGATATGTGCAAAATGTATTCCTCAAAAAGAAATCACACAGAGACTATTATATTAAACATTTAGTCAAGAACAGGTTATTGAAAATGTTCAATGATAGAAAATGTCAGAGACAGTAATTTTTAATAGAAAAAATGCAAACTTAAAGATACAAAAACTTTAAAATCAGATATTGCCATATTTATTCGAATCAAAGTTGCACTACTTCCTTATGCTACTAAAAATTGGGTGCTGCTTAGAATCGAAGACTGAAAAATTCACCGGGGGGGGGATTGGACAAGATACTGTCGGATAGAAAAGTTACTGTGTGTTGTTCTCGTTTATTTTTAAATGTTTTTAATAAATAATAAATTAATTACTCATTTCTTATTAATTCACCATTATTTTTTTTATTTCGTTAAGTGAATATTAACGTCGTACTGATCAGCTACTCGAGGGCTTTTGGTGACAGACCTCATAATTTTGAACTATGATCAAGTGACGAGGACGACACCTGAGCTACCACCCCCTCTCCTGACTGTCACATCACACCAACAGGAGGACATCCGAGTTCTCGACAGATTAAGCTCCCCTATATGGCGGGTCTTGAGCGGTAGTAGGCTAGAACTCATGATACGGCAGCCACGATTCTGTTACATAACCATTAGGCTACCGCAGCCACTTTTTATTTCGTAAATATATCTCAATAACATATTTTAAACTATTTTAATTTTTTAAAAAAAACGGCCTGAGAATTTGGGGTACAGCCTAGAAATGGAGAAAATTAATTGAAAAAATAAGTTTCGCTAACTACATCTTCAGCTATATCATCAATTCGACGGGACACAGTATCATTTGAAAGAGGTATGGATTGCAACTCTTTGGCAGAATTATCTTCAAACATAGTTTCTACGATCTCAATTGCTGAAGGCAAAACAAGCTCTTCGCCAATAGTGTGAGGTTTTTTTACTTCTGGCTATTTGGTATGATACTTTGTAAGAAGTCAGTAAAGCTTTTTCATTCACAAACAAAGTTTTTTTTAAAAATGTTTTTTGTTTTTGATATGATTTTAATTTTAGTTAAAAAAAGTCGCTAGGTTTGTTAATGTACTCACCATGAAGCGTTTCCAAAAATCTTTAAGTTTGCTAGGTTTCATACTGTAAGCTGCCAATATTTTTGAGCAAATGACACACAGGGGTTTTTCTTTTTCATTTACTTCGGTAGTGGTAAAAAAAAAATTTAAGTATTCTTAAGAATATTTCCTTGATTTATATAATATTCGGAACTTTGCTCGTCTGTGCATTGTTGATGCTTTATTATCGTCTAATGTTCACTTACGACTTAAAAGTTTATCCATGATTTTGTTCTAATCTACTACTGTATAAATTTAACACCGTGAATTACAACTAACGCGCAAAATTATATAACATACATTTAAGATAGATTCTTTACAAAAGTAGTATCAACTAGACCAAGACTGATTGAAATTGTATGAGGTACAGCATTTTTATATGTTACGTGCAGAAAGCCGAGATGTTGTCCAGACTCACGTAGACGTTCGCAAGAATACCAATTGTGATGGATATGATAGAGAGCAACATAGAACAGACTATTTTTCTAATAACATTTGTACTTTTAGATATATATATATATATATATATATATATTATAGATGAGAGAGGGAATAAATCTCTCTCTCCTTAAATAAATATGATTTCGCAATCTGTTCCAAATTAAAAATTAGAGAAAGGAAAAATAACACGTAATAATCCTATTGCTTAAAAGTAATTTAATTAAAATATATATTACTTAAAAGACTTGTACAATACTTTAATACTTATCTTGTTAAATTGTACGATTTATAATAAAGATCGCATTGTATTTTAGCACCAAAGTGCATTAATATTACATTCAATACATTATTATTATTATACAAGGGGTGCGATAAAAATTATGATTGAAAGTTGGGTCACTAATGGTGAAAGTTCGAGAAGCCCTGTTTTACACTTATCTTCTGCATGACTTTTATTCCAAGAAACAATCGTAGTATACTCTGATATACTAAAAAGTACAATTTCAACTTCTTATTTTAATACAAAATTTATTGTTACATACAATTATGGTAATTCAAAAATCTTAAGGTACAAATTTGTGTTTACAAAATAAAATGTAAGAACTTCTTTAGTCTTCAATAAAAAACTTAAAATTGAGTCGAGATTTTTGATGAAAGAGACGATGAAAAGTAATCCTTAAATTTGAAAAATAACACCTGGAAATGGCAAACACAGTATTTCCCGCATAAAATGCTATAAATTTATCATCATTACTACGTACACGTAACTCATTTTTGAAAGAAAGAGATCCATCACATTCAAGAACTAACTTTAAAGTATTATACATTGTATCTTTCTCTATAATTTTATTATACTCCAATGGATTTCTTTTCCAAAGTTTTTTAACAAGAGTGTCGTTATCATAACTGATCAAATTAAACAAACGTTTTTGGCAGAGAATTAAATCCAAAAAATCACGGAAATTCGTTTCGGATAGATATGGCCATAAAAGCTCGAGGACATCTAAAAGTCTTTCTCGTAGCGGCCAGTCCAAAAAGATTTTTAATATTTCAAAGGAGCATTTTTCCATAACTTCGTTTTGCTGATTTTGGTCTAAGGTTGAGAGGCAGAATTGTAGTTCATGATAGTTGATCCAATTTTCGACTTTGTAAAGAGCATCACACACTCCAGTCTTTTTTCCTGTCTCATTTTAGGCAAGTAAGTCCTGAAACCAAAATCCTTACAGCTGTATTTACGAGCATATTCTTCCCAGTCTAATTCAAAACCATGTAATAACCAAGGGAACCAAGTTATTATCATTTTATAATTCAGCCTTTCTCTTAAAAAATATTGTTGCAAAGAAATTGACTTTCGCCAAAGTGAAAACATATCGTCTTCAAAACAATAAAGAAGTGCTAGCATAAAACGATCTTTGATATCTATGTTATCATCTGCAATTATGGCTTTTGCGGTCTTCTGTCTATTGATTTTGATATCTTGTGTCCAATGGAAATGATTCTGCAAGTTCGTGGTAGACTTAATTGTTGTTTTGTGGTTTCGCCACCACTTGTAAGATTCTATGACAACGAGTCTAACTAAAGCCGTTACTTCTTTCTTGAACATATTGGGCAATGAAAGAGTGGACAATTTTTGGTTTAAGAGAATCTCCCACTGTCTATTGGGTAGGGAATGATAATTGCCATCACCTGTGTAGCGGTGCTTGTCCTCTTGAGAGAGAGTTGGCTTAACTCGTTCGAAAAGAAATTGAAACACTTGTTCGCCCTTGAGCAATGTTACAGGTTCTTTCCCTAGAAAAGATTCTATTTCCTCACTGGACCAAATGCCACAGTGAACATCGTGGGTACTTGTGAAAAGTCTTACATCTGGGTCGTTGAACACTTGAAGTGCAAGTTTGGACAATGACATCTGACGTAACGTTAGTAAAATGTTTGGTAGTTGCATGATGAGGGAAACGATCGCTGACAATATTTCTCTTTTTCTTGAACTGAGACCTACTTTAAAGAAATTGTACAAAGTTAATATTGATATTTAACAAACTTTAAGTTACGAAAATATCAGTTTAAAAAAAAGAGCTATAGTTGTAAATCTATTAAACTACATGAACAATACTTTTTTTATATAATAACAAATTATCAGTTTAAAGGAATATCATTTAGAAATATTTCAACACAAATCACAATTTACTAAAAAAATGTGCTACATTTTTATAGTAATTGTGTCATCTATATATTCCAGGAATCATAAAAGCGCCAAAAGTGACTCCTCGCCTGTAAGAAAAATTCGAGCCTGGCATTATTTAACATAAATAAAAGGCTCTACATGGCGGCCAATTAAACCTTTGTGTTTCAGATTTCCAAAGTATAGAACACCTAAATTCACCAGTTGCTCAAATCCTTAAATTCCACTATAAGTGTATAACATTGCCCTTACAATTTAATTTGAGTTATCCTTCATAATGATAGAGGGCAGCAGAATACAGTCCTATTTAATAACTTTTTTTTTTGCATTGACCTATAAACCCTGGATTTGCACAACAAATTTTGCTTAAAATATTTTTGATTCTCAAAACTATACTGCAGTTTGTAAAAAATGCAACACCACGAAGGAATCATCAGAATTAAATGAAATTTAATGCACAAACGACTTGTAATCGTTCAAATAAAGACGAAATTTTCAAAGCAAAAAAATGAGATTAAGTGTCCGAAATCAGTTTTTGGAGCAGCCACCACTCGCTGCAATAAGTGCTGCTATACGATGTGGCATGGAGTCAAACAGATTTTAAATGTCTGCTGGTTGAAGAGAATTTCATATAGCTTGTATGCGCAGCAAAAGTTCGTCTTTTGAAGCTGCAGGACGCTGATCACGAGGTAGAGGCCGACCAACCAAATCCCAAACTTGCTCAATAGGCGACACATCCGGCGAATAAGGAGACCACGGAAAAAGTGACATGTGTTGGGTTGAACAGAAGTCTCGAACAGTCTTTGCAACATGTGGGCGTGCATTATCCCGCTGAAAGATAGCTCCAGAGATGCCTTGAACTAAGGGAATGACTTCGGGCTGTAGCACTTCATGGACGTACGCACCGGTTGCTATTGAGATTTTCCTCAAATAGTAGCAAATTGGATAATCCATGATACGAAATCGAGCCCCAAACCATAACTCTGGGTGTTAGGCCACTTTGTTGTTCGAGAACGCCTCTGGAAGGCAGCGTTCACCGGCATGGCGTCTAACACGAATGCTGCCATCCTGATTCTACACATTGCAGCGTGATTCATTAGAAAAGACAACTTTGTGCCAATCAGCTTGCCAGGCTCTGTGCTCATGAACCTATTGCAAACGAAGCCGTCGATGGTTTGCCGTGAGGGTATCCTGAATAAAGGCACCGTTGCACGCAAGCTACGGTGCAGAAGACGTCGATGAATTGACGAGGCCGACATTAGTTCACCTGTAGCAATAGACCAACTTGCTGCCAACTGCCTGGGGGAAACTATACTGTCATTCGCCGCCATTTGGAGCATGTATCGATCGTCGTGCTGACGTCGTCTTCCGTAGTCCACTGCCAGTTTTTCGGTGCTTGTCGCTCCACTGCTTCCATACTCGCATCACTGCACACGAGCTCCTATTGAGCTATAGGCTGACCCGGCCACTCATTGCTGTGGCTTTTTTTAATACGTTAGTTCAATATTATTCTAAGCCATTCAATGCAGTCAAATTCGTCTACGCTTACAATTTTGGAGGATTTAAATAAAGTATAAAAAAACAAATGATTTTAATTTTGCATTTCATTCATCTCCTATTTGAGTGCAGTACATTGCAAAATTACTGACGAAGCTGTTAAGCAACAACATATGAAGATTTAATTTTATAAATAACGTGAATAACGTTGATTTTTTGCAATTTTTAAAAATATTTTCATCACTTTAAAGTATAACAATAAATAATTTTATATAACTATCGCTAATCGACGCACAATATTTTTCGATAATCTCCGTCTTTTGCTAACTCAAATAAATTCAACGGTTTCCACACACGTGAGCATGTAACATCTAGTTTGTTTATAATCAATCGAAGTGCTTCCATGTTTCGCCATAAAAACAATTGTCGCAACATGCGTTAATCTCGTGGTCAAAAGTAAAGCGAGGAATGACTGTTAATGTGTGTCGAAAATTTTCTCTTTGCCGTTTAAATCTTGCCAAGTTCCATGTAATGTTTTGAGTGAAAGTGTATGGATCATGGTACACTTATCCCTGATCATCATTGAATTCATTTGCAAAACTGTAGCCAATATGCTCTTTTTTCAATGGTATTCCCGTCGCATTTTATGAAAGTCTAATGGCAGCTTGATGCTGAATGTGTAGTTTTTCCACCATCTAAAAAAGCGGCAACAATGCCCGAAGATGCAATTTCCTATTGCAATCGTATTTTCACAAGGCTGCACCTGCAAGTTTAGTTGTTATAGGGAATGCAAATCTGGAGGCGGGACTCGGGCAGAAAGCCGTTCGACCTCTTTCGAGCAATATCCGGAAAACTTGCGAAAGATTTTAAAATCCGAATCCAGATTCTCGTTCCCTACACGAGAAGCACTCAATACCCACTTTCGACACCTATATTCCTGTAATTTCAGACCCTGAAGAGGGACATTATGGTGGACCGGCATTATTCGGCAAGGTTACGGGACTTTCAAAAATACGATTTCAGATCCTTGTTCTCTACCCAGAAAAACACCAGGAAAGCATTTATAACACCTCAAATATTTTAAAGCAAGCCCCTGCCACGGTTCGCATATAATACGTTCGTCTGGCATTATTCGACGTAGTTACTGGATTATCTTCAAATGGATGGAGAGTAATCAGATCGGCAGTCCCGAAATACGTTCAAGACCCACTTTTTGCGTCCGTACGTCGGCAAGTTAGGCTTTTGCTGCTGTCCGCGAATATTTCGGTCCTCTGGCATTTTCTGGCAAAGCACAGGAATTTCTATAATTCAATTTCAGACTGTCGTTCACCATCTCAAATTAGACCAGGAACGCACTTTTCCGCGCCAAGACATTAAGGGTAAGCTCTTGCCCCTGTTTGCGTAATAGACGGTCGTCCTGAATTATCCTGCAAAATTACAGTAATTTCTCAGATTGAATATCAGATTCGAATTATCCGTTTTGAAACACGCCAGGGAACAAATTTTTGCGCTCCAAGGCTTTTAAGGCATGCCCCTGCCGGGGTGTGCCTAATATAGAGACGACCGGCATTATCCGACGAAGTTATCGGAACTTCTAAAATTCGATTTCAGATTCTCATTCTACACCCCAAATCGCACTCGGAACTGACTTTTCATGCTCTAGCGCGTGTAAGTTCAGTCGCTGGAGGGAATGAAAATCCGGACACGGGACTCGAATGATATGCTTTTTAACCTAATTCAGAGAATATGTGGCAAGGATAGTGATGTTTGTAAAATTTGATTCCAGATAATCGTTTCCCGCCCCTTTATACAACTGGAGATTACTTTTGGTGCCCCTAAGATGGCAAGTTCAGTCTCTGGAAGGGACATTAGGGTCATCTGGCATACAGGAATTTCTAAAGTTCCATTTCAGACTATCGTTCACCATCTCGAATTACACCAGAAACGCGCTTTTCCCACCTCAAGAATTTAAGGGTAAGCTCCTGCCACTGTTTGCGTAATAGACGGTCGTCCTGAATTACCCAGCAAAGTTACAGTTATTTCTCAGATTGAATATCAGATTCATATCATCCGTTTTGAAATACGGCAGGGACCAATTTTTCCCGATCCAAGGCTTTTAAGGTAAGCTTCTGCCACGGTGTGTCTAAAATACGGTCGACCGATATTATCAGGTATAGTTATGGTTATTTTTGGAAACTGATTAGAAAATCGGAATCCACATCCCGAAATACGCCGGGCACTTACATGCAGTGCATTTTGTCTTACAATATCTGCTTCCACAGACACATGAGCATTGCGACATTTTACGAATTTTCCCGTTTACCGGATTCTTCACATTTCTGGCAATAAAAAATAATTGCGGGATTAATTGAAATAAAAACTATCCTGTATGTTTTAAGTTGGATGAAATGACACACAGTATACAAAATTATATTATGATCGGTTGAGTAGCAGCGGAGTCCATCGCGGACAAACACTGTGACACGTAAATTTTATTTCCCATGCTTTCATTACTTTCCTCTTTTTTAACTTCTAAGGTTTAAAAAAATGGCTATTCTTTTGGAAAATAAATCTGGGAAAAATAAATCCTGAATTTTTTAACATCCAAAACATGGAAACAACACGACTTTTACAATATAGGATTCTCAAAAAGGAGGCAGTAAGGGATATAAATAAAATTATCACAAGTTATAACACATATCAATTTTTCATCATCTTTCAAAACAAATTAACAGATTGAAAAAAAAAACTGGAAGATCTTGACATTTATTTTTATACATTTATTATATATTTTTTTATTTATATAAGCCTTTTCACTTTTGTACGTTTTATATGCTTTCTTGTTTTTATACATTTACAATGTATGCTAATGCACTTTCGAAATTTCTTCATTTCTTAACATTCTATTTGGATTTCTTTTTGTGCTGTATCAACTAAAGAAAAAATTTATTAAAGCAATTTTTTCATTTATAAAGCACTTTTTATCGATATTTGTGTAAAATAATTGAATTATATTTTTCTTTCAACAACTATAAAAGATGTAAAAATTATTTACAATGAATTTGAAGTCTTTCCATTTTGTACACTTTATTTTTCTGCATTTGAATCACACTTAAGTACAATGATAGCCAAAATTATAAGTGATGTAATTTAAGTATTCAGCTACACAAGGACTTTTGGTGACAGACTACGTAATTTTGAACCATGATCAAGTGACGAGAAGGACACCTGAGCTGGCACTCGATCTTCAAACTTCCATACCAGACCAACGGGAGAACCTTTGAGCATTGACAAATTTATCAAGCATCGCCCATTTCTGTTCGGTGGGTCTTGAGCGTAGGTACTAGGCTTGAACTCATGACACGCCTGTCACGAGTCCATTACTTTGATCACTAGGCACCCACGGCCTATTGATTTATTACATTATAAAGGATATTAAACATGAGTTTTTCAAGTGTAAATAGGTACTAAGAGTCTACAGTTATATCAAGTCATACTAACATAATTTATTTTTGCTGCTCCGCAACTGTGGTCCTCTTTGTACTACACACTAGTATTATTATACACATATAAACTAAATTTTTAGCGCGTTTTTCACGTAGTGGAACAAAAGCGCTATTAGGAAGCAAATTTCGTCTTCGTTTCATACATTGTGGTACCTTTTTCTCAGCTAATAAGCAACCAATTGACCTCGCGTTTTCGGCATTTGGTCGCATTTGTGTCCTAGATGAGCCAAATCATATTTAAATTTTTCCCATAGTTTTCCCAAATTTTCCTCCATTTCGCTAGTTTATAACAAAATTTTCTCGAATTTTACCTAGTAAATTTATTGTTTGCAAAAAGTTTTTTAAAAAAGATCTACCTGCATTTTGGAGGAAATCTTCACAAAAATGTTCAGAAAACAAGTATAAAAGGCTCTGATTTTACTTTTTTAATTTTTTTTTAAACAGTAAAGTAACAAAATATATAGTTTGAAGCGAAAATAGTTTTTTTTTTTAAAACTAAAAGTGGTAAGATAATAGTGTAAAGTGAAAATAGTTTTTCTTAAAACTAAAAGTGTGAAATTTTTTTTTGAAAACTAAAAGTGAGAAAAGTTTTTTTGAAACCTGAAAATGGGAAGGAAAAGAACGTTGACTGGAAAAAGTGAAAGGAAAGCCGACCGTGAGGAAACTTTAGATGGACTGTTCATTAACGGCGACTTCCATGAACCAAATCCTCCTTCCATTCAACACCCTGTGACAAAAGAAATGCAGCGTTTAAGAACAGATTTTCGTCTCAAACCAAAATTCCAGCACTTGCGATTTCCAAGCCAATCAATTCAATTTGCATTGTTCAACGTACAATCCCTTCGCAAACACATAACCAGTGTACGTGCGGATCAGGTTCTTCTATCATGTGAAGTTTTGCTATTTCAAGAAACAGGGTTAGTGACTGGTGAGAATCATGATATTGAAGGATATAACGAAGTCATCCGAAACCCTTCATTGCATCCAATAGCTCAAGCCACAATCATATATGCTCGCATTCCCGAAGAAGTAACAAACAAGCAACATTCAGAGACAATCATACAAAATAAGCACATCGAGATGACTATATGCAACTACAGAGGTATCAATATAATCAATTTATATCGCAATCCAAAATCTGACTGGGAATCCTTCGAAAACTTCTTACATCAACACGCCATCTGGTTTACTAGTTTAAATGTGATCTTTTGCGGAGATTTCAATGACAAAGATTTGACTAATGCAAACGATACATTAAGAATATATTTGAAAACGGAATTTGACCTCGACATGCTATCACCACGTGAACCAACAACTGATTCTGGCCCCACTATCGCAATGCAGTCTTTGGAAAATTGACTGACTACACCATCAGTGTTTACGTATACGAGTCATTCTTTACATTCCATAAGCCTTTGTTAGTTAAGCTAAATAAACTTTAAGTAATGTAGTAAAGTTATTATTAATTGTATATACTTTTCCTTGTTAAACTTAAAAGAATAAATACATAGAAGCCAGTTTTTGTAGCTTCTGTAAAAGAATATATATATATTATATATATATATTTTGCTTTTTTATAGTGCTGATACAGATTTGTGTCATTATTTCTTTTCAGCTCAATAGTAGTACATTTAGAGGAGTGGTATAGTACACACACACACTACTTTCTGTTAGTAAAAAGTTCATTAGTTGCATTATTGTAAAATACAACATGTGAAAACGCGCTAAAATTACTTGGCCATGCCAATGATTGATATCTTGTTTCTCTTCACACTAAAAATTTTTCTTATCTTTAAAATTTTAAAATCTTTCAATTATATTTAATTATCTAACACAGTACTGGGCTAAAATTTGAAAAATAAGCCAAGCCAAAGCAACTCAAAAACCCAAGTGATTGGAGGTAAAGTTTCCCTGCGGGAAACAGGCACTTCTTAACCACTCTTACCATTCTCTTCTTGTGTTAAACTGATGACATTAGTTTAGAATTTCTTTTTTTTTAAACCATTCATTTCATTTTGAAAGATCTACAGCTTTAATTAAGAATCCTCAACGAGTATGAAATAAGAAACAGAATGAATTTTGTACAGTGATTAATAATATAAAAATTTCAGCCGTTACCAGACCTGACTCTTACAACTTTTTCTGCCCCCGACAAAAATGGAAAATGCCGCCCCTCTACCCAAAGTAAAAAGTTATTGTTAAAAAGGCAAATTGTTTACATAGATCTACACCTATAAAACTTGAATAACATTTGCAAACAAAGAGACAGGATAACAAAACATATGTACTAAAACCCAAAAATAAATCGAAATTAAAATACACAAAAGGCTACAAGTGTTTTTTTCCTGACCTTCAATTTTGAAAACTTTCTAATCAATTTTTTAAGGTAACTAGGGAAGAAGATGCTTTAAATTTTGCATTTTTTATTTTTCTTTTAAAAAATAGAGGGCACTTTGCTGCTTCAATAGATGCATTATTTATGAGAATTCGATCAAAATATCGCTAAGAAATTGAATTTTAAAATTGTAAATAAATATGACGTAACTGTGATTTAGGTACACTTTCTTCAAAATCCGTAGTGTATTGTAAAAAACTAAATTTTTTATTTGAAGGATGTAATTTTTCTATATAATATCTTCAAATTCATTGAAAATTGTGCATTTTTGGTGCAAAAATTACAGAAAGTTTAAACAATTTGTTACAAAATTTTGAAAAAAAATTTGTTTTATGAAATATTAATTATGTCTAGTTTTGCCTTTATAAATACTCAGTATAGTTTTTAAATCATAAATCAAGTGGATATAGTAAAAAATGGATTTGAGGGTTATTCTAAATTAAATACACAGCGTGAAAAATAGATATTTCGTTTTTCCTAACTGCTTATTGTTAACATTTGAATGCTCATGAATAACTCTATATGTTTATTATACTTTTGGTTTTACATTAAAATAAATAAATATTCATATGTATAAATACAAAAACATATATTATTTTGTTATAATTTTTAAAAACAGAGTTCCATTTAAATTAAACATAAAATTAACTTCGTAAATTCATCAAAGACATTTTTTTGTGTATTCTTCTAATAAATATATGTATAAGAAAATTTATAATATCCTGTAATGATGATGTTGAAAGTGAAGTAAAAAAAAATACTAAAACTTCTAGACATAAAACTTTGGCATTTTGAATGGAAGAAGATGTGAATCGTTAGTAACACGTATTGATGGACAAGTTTCTAAAGAATCTAGAATTTTAAACTTTCAATTTAAAAACTGATAAATTATGCTAAATAATCCAATTAACAATGGTATGGCTTTATATTGTACTAGCCGCGTTACCTTCCCGCTTCGCTGGGTATTTCATGATGTTTTATAAATATATCTGTATATATATATAAAATATTGATATCTGTGTCCTAGCATTAAGAATTCTTTTGTATTGAAAAATATACTTATACTTGTAACTCTCCCCTCTTGATAAAAAAAAGGACAGAACTGCTAATTTGTATTATCTAATATTCTCTAAAATTGAGTATAGAATGATGTGTACACTTTCGTAACCGTATAACAAAGTGGATTTCCGCAAAACCAATTTTAGGTGGATCTCTACTCCATAAAATAAACATGGAAGCCAAATTTCAAATCTAAATGTAATAGGGTAAAAACAAAATTTTTACTATCAATACCCCCCCCCCCCTCGTAATTCCGTTGAGAGTCGTTCTCCCACAAACCGTTCTTGGCGGATTTAAATTCTACAAAAGAAAAATGTAAAATAAATTCCATTATTATAGTTCTTGTAGTTCGAAAAAAAGAAATTTTTTCTCAACACGCTCCAGTAACCCCTTACTCCCCAGGAGTTGATTCCCATCAAATGCGTTCTTAGTGGATCCCTATTCAACAAAAGGAACATGCTTAACAAATTTTAAGTACAAAGGTCTAACAATTCTAAGACAGGATTTTTTTCCTATAACTCCCCTTCACCCCTTGCAACCCTCCTTAGGTGTCGATTTTTGTTTTACTCTTTGTTTGAGGAACTCTATTCCATGAAAGGAACATGCCTACCAATTTTCAAGCAGGTAGATCGAATAGTTTAAAAACGGAAATATTTATCTATTACGCCCCTTAATACCCCGAAATGAAACTTGGGTTTAATTTTCGCGAGACCCATTTTATAGCGGATCTGTACTCAACGAAAGGAATATGCTTACCAAATTTCAAGACTGTACGTCTAATAGTTTAAAAATGGGAATAATTATCTATAACCCCTTGAGCCCCCGCAACGCCACTTGGGGATCTGTTTTCACAAAACCCATTTTGTAGCGGATCTCTACTCTATGAAATGAATCTGCTTACCAAATTTGAAGACTGAGAGTCTAAGCGCCCCTTGAGACCCCGCAACGCCACCTGGGGGTTGATTTTCACAAAACACATTATATATTGAATCTTTACTCCATAAAATGATTCTGTGTATCATATTTAAAGACTGTGCTTCCAGGAGTTTAAAAATGAAAAAGTAATTATCTATAACGCCCCTTAAGCTCCTAACCCCACTTGGGGGTCTATTTTCACGAAATCCATTTTGTGGCGTATCTCTACACTATGAGAGGAACCTGCTTACCAAATTTCAAGATTGTGCGTCTAATTGTTTAAAAATCGTAATAATTGCTTATATCTCCCCTTCCCCCCTCAACACCCTTTGGGGGTCAATTTTCCCAAAACCCATTTTGTAGCGGATATTAACTCCATGAAAGAACTATGCCTACCAATTTTCAAGCCAGTTGGCCAAGTACTTTAAAAACGAAAATATTTTTCTTTTACCAACCCTCAACACCCCTTGGGGACCAGTTTTACCGAAACCTAATTTAGAGCGAATATTAACTCCATGAAAGAGAACTATGCCTACCAATTTTCAAGCCAGTAGGCCAAATACTTTAAAAACGAAAATATTTATCTTTTACGCCCCTTAACCCCCCCCCCCCCTCAACACCCCTTGGGGGTCAGTTTTCCCAAAATCTAATTTGGAGAGATATTTACTCTATGAAAGACTATGCCTACCAATTTTCAAGCCGATAGGTCAAGTATTTTAAAAACGAAAGTATTTATCTTTTACGCCCTTATTCCCCTCACCACCCCTTGGGGGGCTATTTTCCCAAAATCTAATTTGTAGCGGATCTCTAATCTATGAAAGGAATCTGCTGACCCAATTTCAAGATTGTACGTTGAGTAGTGTAAAAATAGAAACAATTATTTATAATACCCCTTAACACCCCCGTAACGCCCCTTGCAGTTCGAATTTCGCAAAAAAAAATCCGTTCTTAGCTGATCTCTACTCCATGAAAGTAACATGTCTACCAAATTTCAAGTCTGTAGGTTGAATAGTTTCGGAGATATCGTGATTAGTCAGTCAGTCAGTGAGTGAGTCGCTTTTCTCCTTTATATATATAGATTAAAATATATTACTTTACAAATCATAGATGAAAACATCTTCATTTGCAATTTTCTCAAAATGCATTTTTTTTTTTTTTTTGGTGATTCCGGTACACTTTTTTCAAATTCTGCTTTACCTATAGTGCTGATATTTTGCATACTACAAGATTAACAAATTTTTAACAAAGTGAATGAATTCGTTTTCAAATAAACATTCAGAAATTTCAGATATAGCACAATTTCTGCTTAAAATGTAAAGAAAATTTAAATCACTAAATTTTATTTTTTAAAATTTTTTATAAATTTATATTTTAAAATTTCATTTCATTTATTTTATGGATTTTTATGTTTACAAAAACTGCGTGAAATTTTATTGCTATATATGCCGTAGATTTTATGCAAAGTGTACCTAAAGGTAAAAACATGCTTGAAAATTAAAAAAAATAGTTATTGATTAGTTATTGCTTTTACAGATTTATTTGTAATTTAAAATGAATTTTTTTTACATTAACAAATACAAAAATATACAGAAAGTTCAACAGAAAAATTTTATTTTTGTTTCTTTAAATTTAAGTAAGTGAGAACCATTTAAAGTTGGTGCTAAAAAATTTCATTTTTCCTACTCGCAGACGTCCCAGTTACCTTAAAATCAGTTTGTTCAGCGAATTCATGTTCGATAGCCAATATAGCAAAACCATTTACAGGGCCGATCCTAGGGTGTCGGCCGCCCGCGTGCGAAGACCTAATGAGCTTTTCCTTTAGAGAATTTTTCATATTTTGACTAATACTTAATTAACATAAGATCCGGCGTACAACGCGCACCGCCTTTTTTCCCCGAAGAAACCTGAGATGCTCTTATTTTTGAACTCATTTATTTCAGGTATTATTCCAAACTTTTTTTAAAAAAGTAGTATACTTCTAGAAGTTAAGTCCCCCCACCCCTTTAAGTTCATTGGGAATGTGGGTTTTTTTTAAATAAATTATGAGTATTTCGATCTATGTAGAAGTCTTATTTTTTTTCTAGAAACATTATTTTTTAACTTTAATTTCATCTACCTGTATAAGAGTAAAAAGTAAAACGTTAATATAAAAATGCAAAAATTCGAAGAACAAAACTTTATTTTTTGGTCAGCTAAAGGGTTATGATCGCATCAAAGCATTTTAACAAAATAATAAACAAGCAAAAATATTACTTCTGAAATAAAAGTAGATATTTTATAATTAGACAAGCAAATCTACAGTATTTACCCAGAAAATATAATTTAGTAAAAAAGTACTAAAGCATAAATCTCCTAAAACCAAAAGTATATAAATCAGTCCTACAGAGAGAGAGAGAGAGACTGCTTTGTAATCTATACTAATATATAAAAGAAAGAGTTTGTGTGTGTGTTTCACCTATTCCGACCAAATTACGCAACTCAGGAGTATGAAACTTGGCATGTAGAAGCTATAGGTCGTTATGCTATTAACCTCGAAGAGTTTTTTTCGAAATTTACTTTAGATTTTTTTAAATTCAATTTTTATGCGATTTTTCAGCTAAATGGAGATATGACGTCATCAGCCATGTCAAGTCTTAACTTTGCGAAAATTAATATTTTGAGCAGTTTTGGAGGGGATTTTAGCACCTTTTATTTTAAACATATTTATTCATGGTTGTATTTATTCGTTTTTTAACTCTTTGGGGAGAAATTACATTTGTTTTTGGAAAAATCGTTGTCAAAAAATGTTTTTTTTTTAATTTCATTTTTCCGATTGGCAACACTAATTTGATAACAGTAGATTTTTGTATTTGATTCACAACGTATTATATATCTTTTTCGCTACTTAAAAAAATAATGTTTTTTTTACAACTTTTTCAGACTAAATGGTCATTCCATACGGATGGAATGGGGCAATATGTACCGTTTGAGTGTGATGATAATTCAGGCGATTTCATTTAGTTCTAAGCTTAACTTTAGCCCCGAAAACCTGTGTCATGATATGAACTTCAGATAGATTGTAACCACCAACGTTAGTGGGTGATACTTAAGTTTATCCACCGTATTAAATTTGTGAAACTGTGCATAATGTTTGTTTATAATTATTTTTTATAAAGTTTTGTATTTGTAATAATGCATGTTTGCGTAATGGAACAACTACCCATCTTGCAAGGCCTAAAGCTACTATTTTTATTGTTGTGAACCACTTTTAAAGATATTTACTTTCCATAAAGTGTTCTATTTCATTTTATGCTCCTGATTAATCTTAGTTGTACTATCAGCATAAAAAAAGCTTGATTCCACTCTACAAACCTTTTGCTGTATCTAAAAATTTTTGCTTCTCCATGTTGTTATTCTCAGAATTTTATGTTATTTTTAGAGGCAATAATGGAAAAACATTTGTTCATATTTTGGTACAAAATAGTTGCAAGGACCTTGGGCTTACACGTTTGCTTTTCCTTATTCTTGCTAACCTGAATGTTTGTGGTATTATCAATCACGGTTGTGCTTGGGGCTACAATTCATTTCATGTTCATATCATGACAACAGAAGGTAGTCGACCCTAAAGTAAGAAAAGCTATTAACTAAATCATCATCTGAATATTAGTATACTTTAGCGGTACATCTTGCCTATTTCCATCTTAATAGCATTACAATTCAGTCTGAAAAAGGTTGCCTTCTTCGTAATTCCATGTAGTAAAATAGTACAAAAATGTAGCCTATAACAAAAAGAAAGAGCCACTCACTTCAAACTAATTGGGATTGTCACTATCCCGATTTTCATCACAGCCAAATTGGTGACATGCAAATCACTCCTGGATATCAAAACAACAAATATTTTTTTTTTTTTGAAAAAGAAAGAATTATAAGATTTTTGTGGGAAATAGCACTATTTCCGTGGTCCAAATTTTGACTACGGTGATGTTAATACGCAAGAATACAGATTTTTATTTACGTATAAGATTTTCTGACATGTTCCTTTTTCTTCTGTGGTGTTTATGGTAGTTTCATCTAAATCAGACCTTTGCTTATCTATTTAAGGTTGCTTTTCGGTTTGAATTGATGTTTACTAGGTTACTTCATATATATTTACGTTTATTTTATTCACGTTTAAATTTTTATATTTTAGGTTTTCTGGCAAAATTAAGGATTAATTTTCTTTTGTTTTCTATAACCTTTTAATTTAAATTATGCTATATTTTCTGTTTTAGTGTCTCACATATGCAAGTTGGCAATTGTTGCAATAATACGTCAGTACCTTTTCTTTTTGTAGCTATATTCTGGTACTATTTTGTTACATTGATGAAACATGGAATTTGAGGATAAAGGTAAAAAGCAATAAAATTTTTTGGAGCTTACGTATTATTGCAAAAATTGCCAACTTGATTAATAACTGGCCAAATTGGCAACCATATGCTTCATTTCATGTAATGTCGCCAATAAGTTGCGATAATATGTAAGTACCATAGAAAATGACACTCCATTCAAACTAATTGGGATTATCAGATTGCCAATATCATGATTTAAAATAGAATTCATGATACATATAAGCATCATCACAGCCAATTTGGTGTAATCCTAATCGCTTCCTTATATTAAAACAACAAAGATTCTTACATGTTTTTATATAAAAAAAAATCAGTCACATTTTGTTGGTGTCAGTTTGGCCACATAGTGCCAGTTTGGTTGTAGTGATGCTAATACGTAAGAACACGAAGGCTAATATGAATTTTTATTTACGTATGAGATTTTCTGACATATTTTCCAACATGTTATTAAATAGATTTTGGCATATGTTCTAAATGCTGCTTATTTTATTTTTTCTCCTCATAGTTTTTATAACCGATAAGTACTCATTTTTGATCTCATGGAAAAAGATGGTTAACTTTATTCATCAAAAAGATCTTCATGGAAACTATTGATGTGATTGAATGCATAACTAAATAATTTTCTTTTGCACTTCAAAATTCTGAGTTAATGCAATTTTTGTTGTGTTGCATTATGGTTTAATTTTCCTTCTGACAATCGGTTCTTCATATAGATTTTTGAAGATTTTATACATATGCATTGTATATATTTGTTACATATGTATACATTTCTATGAAATTTTTTTTTTTTTGTTGAAAAAAAAGATTATTGCTTTTTTTCCTTCATCAGGAAATACCATATTTTCATCATTACAGGAAAACGCTTCAGATGCTGATTAATGTTGATCAGATTTTTTGTCACATGGCTTAATTTTGCTTCTGACAATCTTCAAATATATAAATTTATTTAAACCATTTGTGATCCAAAAGTGTTTGTGGAAAAAAGATGCAGCTTGATACAAATTTCTCATATTTCTCTTTGGATTTCTTTAAAATTCAATGTTGATGCGATTTTACTTCTCATGACATCAAGGTTTAATTTTGCTTCTGATATGTTCCTTATTTAGTTTTATGAAGATCATATAATTTATACATATGCTGTCCATATATGATATGTTTCAATGATCACTAATTATTTATCATTGTATTTTCTCATTTGAATGTTCTTTATGACTGAATAACAAATATTTTTAATCGAAATATTGCAAAAAATATTGTTTAAAAATTAATTTTTTATCATCAAGGTTTAGTATTTCTCTCATTAGGTTCATAATTTTTTTTTATATAGCACTTTTTAATCTGTTTTAGATGGGTTTTTTTATTTTGGTTCTTGCTAATTTAATTTTTTCTCTAATGCATTGCATCTAAATTTTATATTAAATCTAATATAGATGTTGGATAGTATTACATCCATTCCTCATGTAATTTAATGCGACAGTGAATTTAACTTAATAGTTTATTATAATATAGGCCTATTTTAGATATTTTTTAAAATTTTAGTCTGTATTAATTTAATTTTTTTTCCAATTGAAGGCTTCCTAATATTTTATTTATGATAGTAGTTTAGTGAAATGGTTTATCATAATTAATTTTTTCTTCTGATTTATATATTTCATGTTATTTTACTCATAGTTCCCATAGCAGAAATATACTACTATTATCACTTTTCCGTTATAATTTGTATTTATATTTTCATTCCTATTTACCTTTTTAGCATGTTAATTTTCCCCTTACATTACATACTTCATATGAAATCATTCTTAAGTGTTAAACAAAATTTCAATATGATCACTCATAAAATAATAACTTCTAATTTTTAGATACACTGCCCTGTAATGGCTCAATCCTCTTTAAAATATATCATGTTTGCAAAAAAAGCTGGATTTTTCTAAAAATTTAACCTTTGTGAAGAACGGGTACGACACATGTGAAATCAGCGTTGCCAACTTGGCGAGTTATTTTGAACATTGGCATTGGTGCAATAAAATCTAAGAACCTACATTTTCTTCCATTGAAAAAGGTTACTACTTTTCTTGATACTTACGTATTAGTCACTGCAGCCAAAGTGGTACTTTTTTCATCCAAAATTTGATTTTTTTTCCATATAAGACACATAAGAATGTGTTATTTTGATATTGTGGTGCAAATTTTGCTGCGGTGACGCCAGTACATAAGTACCCTTTTCCTTTATGGGCAGATTCCATGTTTTTCCATTGTAACAAAAAAGTAGAAAAATGTAACTTTAGAAAATGACACTCAATGTAAACTGAGATTAACAGATTGTCAATATTGTGATTTTAAGTTAGAATTTCTATTTATGTATAATATTTTTTTAAACTTTCAAAACACTTTTTAAAACACTGCTTTGAGAAAAATTCTCTTTTTTCTTTTGAAAAAAATACGTTTTTCTTTCTTCTTCTGTTGACATGCTGAGATAAGAATGCAACGTTTGAAAATTTCTTTTTACGTTACAATGTACGTGAAGTCACTTTTTCATTGCAAATTACACATATAACCATCGTATTCCTTTCAATCACACCATGTTTATCAAACCATTCAGCTTGATATGGCCTGGAACTTGTATGGCTTGTTTTTAATTTTTTAACCACCGACATCATAGTACAAAGATACAATTAAAAGTATTTATATTTAGAATACAATAATTTCTGAAGAAATATTGAATTAACATGCCTACTATACATACACATCAATACACGTTACTTTTAAATGCGTTCGAAATAGAAGCCACTCAGGGCCATTGGATAATGGATGCACTCAGGGCCCTTGGATAATGGATACCAGGGCCGACTGTAGCAGTTTTGCCACCCAGGACCAGAATGAAAAAAAGCCCCTCCGCCACAAAGTAAAAAAAAATATTGATATTGTTCATAAATACTCGCTTGTAAAAAGGAAATCATGACTATCTTGCTGGACAGTACAACCATTAATATTTACAGAATCATTTCCCATAGTTCCGTGGTATTTATATCCAATCCTCCACACAGTCACCGTTAACATTTTTTAACTGGTTGCAGTCAAATATACCATATCTCCTCCCTCCTTAAAGAACAAGTCTCTCCGGAGGTCACCTGATCTTCCGGAACGCTTAGGAAGTGGCCTGTCTGGAACTGGGACTCCTCGTCTCGGAGTCAGTCTCTGTAGCTGAAG
>BMAO01039196.1:0-36061 GCA_019973975.1 Trichonephila clavata
TGTGTCGGCTCAAGTGTTTTTCCACAGCCAAGGTTTGGCCGTGTTGTGTCTCCGAGATGAGGGATTCACGCTCACCAACGGTGTCGTCTCGTATGCCTTGGATCGGCAATGTCCCAACGAACTATTTAAATATTTGCATTACCTCAATGTCGGTACCATTTGTGTGACGGATCATCAATCCAAGCTCAAATTTAAAGAATTTCAAGCGAATTGGAGCTCAGCCAGTCCGTTCAAAATGATCCCTGTGATGCTGTTAAATGCCAACGAACGAAACAGGGGGGAATGTCCCTTTTGTAACGAAATACATTGTCATCGTTGGGTAGCCGTGCAAGGCATGTGCGCCATCTTGCATCAACCCATCAATCCCATTTTTCATTCGTGAGCAAGATTGGTGACTGCAAGCTCCGCCCACATCCTGTCTGAAACGTATAAAAGGAGAGGTCGTTGCGACGCTTCAAATCAGTTGCCTCTCGACTCGCCAGCAGCATGGACGCAATCGATGCCTTCCCAGAGCACCTCTCCACCACCGTGGTGCCAGTGACCTTACCTGAGAAAATCGAGACGTTGGAATATGCAGCTCGACAGGGCCTGGTCAAAGCATTCATCCTGTATCAGGAGATGGCCACGAAACGTGTGTTTGTCATGTTTTGTAACGATAGTTGGCATTGCAGACGATCGTATATGGACAATTTCAAGCGGGCCGTGTTGGCAGCGAGGAGACAAAATCCCTTTGAACCGGACGAGATGATGTGGGAAAAGGTGTCGCAAGGCTTAATGAGAAATCCCGATCGACCGCTGAAGAATACGGACAAACGGATGGGATTCCTGTACGAAAACATGTACATCGTAAAAACTGGATTCACCTTTGGACTTCGCACCGTGAAACGGGGGAGATTCATTTGATCCAAACTACCCATGTGCCCATGCTGATGTACGAACTGCCCTCCTCCAGTTTAAAGTATCAAAGCAAACTCAATCTGTATAGAAGGAGTTTTGAGGCCTTTGACCAAATGCTCTATCATCGAAAAGTGTTGGAGCCCCATACAGCCTATCCCATCCCGGCAGGAACGCGTTACATTTTACTTACAGTACAAAAGACCGTATTTGGGGTGGACATTATCCCCGAAACTATTCTTCCTCAACTTGTTCAGAGCGGATTCAACCTGGGGGATTTCCGAAAGGTGAAGCGATATCATCAGAAAGCCTACAAGCTACCTCCTCCGACCCCGGCTCATGGTGAGACGAGCAAGCGACCTTTGGAGGAAGAGGTGTATCCTCCCCCCAAGAAACATTTTAGGATTCCAAAAAAATCCCACAAAACACTCGTTACACCGGTCGTACGACCCCCTGTGATGATTGCCAGACCTGCCTTGGCTGCTCCTCAACCCGTGTCCATTCCACCTGTGCAGATTCAATTACCAGAGCCACCTGTGCAGATTCAATTACCAGAGCCACCTGTGCAGATTCGATTACCTCAGCAGACTCGTAAGCCAGAGCCACCTGTGCAGATCCAGTTTCCAGATCCACCTTTGTCTCAATCACCTGTGCAGATCCAGTTTCCAGATCCACCTTTGTCTCAATCACCTCAGCAGATCCAGTTTCCACCTCAGCAGATCCAGTTTCCAGATCCACCTGTCCAGTTTCCACCTCAGCAGATCCAGTTTCCAGATCCACCTGTCCAGTTTCCACCTCAGCAGATCCAGTTTCCAGATCCACCTGTGGAGACCTCGTTTGACCATTTAATGTCAAACGTATTTGGAGACTGCTTGGGGCCTGAACAAGTGATGGAAGCCCCCCAGCCCATGCACAAGAACCCCAGCTGATTCATACGGTGCCTTCCCTCTTTGATCCAAATAATGACATTATATCGTTTTTGGACCATTTTGAAGAGGGGTTGGCCATGGAACAGCCGGAAGCACCCCTGGATTTGACAATGCCCAGAATGAACCCTATGAAAAGATACACTGTTGGGTTTAAAGTGACAGAACCTCTAAATTTGTGTTGCAAATAAATCTTGGCAGTTGTGTATGTAATATATTGTAAATAATGATTGTTTTGTACATAATTTTTTGTAAATAAAAAAAATTGTTTTATGGAAACAAGTCTGATTTTTTTGTCCAAAAAAATACCAACCTTGACACATTACACAAGAGGATGTAAGAAAAAATGGTTTCGGTACAAAATTTATTGGACCAGTGTCGTTCTCGCACTACGATTGTTTTTGGAAATCTGGGTCGGTGGCCGGATCGAGTCACATATTTCGAGCAAGACTATCCTTACACCATCCTATTTGAGCCCAATTTTGGTGTGCACGTTCCTCGGTCGTTTGGAAAAACAGTGGTCGTGTTTACGAGTCATTTGGATTTGACGTGGGATCCAGGAGTCGAGTTGAGATTTTTTCAATTGGGTCGTCCCCCGTCTCGCCGAGTTTGGGAGGCGTATCAACCCCACAATAAGGAGGCGTACGCGTTGAATCTCACGCAATGCACGCGTTTGGTGGATGTGTACGTGACATTATTAACGTGGTTGGATGATTGGGAAATGCATCGAGATAAACACCTCCCTTGGCGTCTGCTGATGCCCCAACCTTGGAAACGGGCTTTGGAAAAACACGTGGAGCGCTCGCATCAAAAGGCCTTGGCACATGGAATGCCAGTTGACGTCACGCTCCTCGAGCATATATAACGCCAGCCTCTAGCCAGCAGAATTATTCTCTCTCAGCAACATGTCGAATCAACCCGCCTATTTTGCCCATGCTAGCGTGTTGCACCACCTGGGCAAACCAGTGCCCATCGAGCTATCGATTGCCACCATTCCCAGGGATGGCAGTGATCCCGAAGTGCTCTGCATTACGGTGAACCACGAGGACCTGACCTCCACACCCAAAGACATGCGTTCCAATGCCTGCAAAAACGCCCGTCTTCGTCTGGTGCGCCCGCTGCCCAAGAGTGTGCCGGCGCAATGGTTGCGATATTGCGTGAGGGGCATGTTTGACCAGCTGTCCCAAGGTAGAAAAGGCCTCATCGTAGTCAAAAGCCCAAAGCAGCAAAAAACATTCAAAGAGTTGGGACTCTCCACCATGGCTCTGGAGATGCTGCCCAAATTCAACACCCTTTGTGATGGAACCTTTCCCAACCCCATGCATGATGACCTCCACGAAGAAGGGGACGTGTCTCATTGCACCATGCTGAAATCGTTTCAATTTGCAAAATACCTGCAGCGGTTCAACAAGCTGCAGGCGGAATGGAGCTCCAAAGTTTCAGCTTTGGTAGAGTAAAAAACAATTGCCCATGGGCCCAGAAAAAGGGGGACCGAGTCGACTTTTGTGTCGACTCGGTCCCCCTTTTTTTGGATTAAGGAAGGTGCCAACGTTGGAGAGCATCTCTTTTAAAAACTTGTACTAAAAAGAGGCCACAAGATTTCTACCAAGGATGGATAGAATCAATCGAAAGGTGCCTGATGGCGAGTGTAGTTTTTGCATGGTCCTGTTGGATAGAATCACCCAATAGATATCTCATGATATGGATAGTGTTTCAATGTTGGATCAGTAATCCAATATAGATGCCTCATGATATGGATAGTGTTTCAATGTTGGAGAGTATCAGCAAATAGATTGGAGAGTATCAGCCAATAGGAATCAATTCACGTGACTCTAAAGAGTATAAAAGGCGAGACATCAGCAGACAGAGACATTCTCTCTCAGAGTTCTCTCAAAGCAACATGTCTCAACTAGCCTTCTTCGCCCATGCTAATGTATTTCATCATGGAGGCAAGCCTGTTCCAATCGAATTGTCCATCGCCACGATTCCGGAGGATGGAAAGGACCCGGAAGTAATTTGCATCACGGTGGATCATTCAAACCTAATTACCACCTCGAAAGACTGTCGGGCCAACCGTTTTATTAACGAGCGCCTCAGTTTGAAGAGCCACATCCCTGGATCTGTGCCACTGGAATACCTGTCCTTTTGCGTCAGGGGCAAATTTTGCCACCTGGCGCAAGGAAATCAGGGACTCATTGTTGTCAAAGGGTCGGACCAGCGTAAAATTTTTGAGCAGCTGGGGATCTTTACTATAAATTTGGAAACTTTGCCAAAGTTTCAGGACTTGAATGATCGTGCTCTACCAGATCACCTGCACGATGAGGTGCATGAATATTCTGACATTTCCGAGTGCACTATGGTAAAGTCATACCGTTTTGCCAGATACCTGCAAAACTTTAAAAAGCTGCACGCCGAATGCAACAGACAGATGGCTGATCTGGTAGAGTAAGTGAGAAAAATTGAAACATGGAACTGTAAATATTGAATTGTAAATATTGGACTGTAAATATTGAACTGTAAAAATGCCCATGGGCCCAGAAAAAGGGGGACCGAGTCGACACAAGAGTCGACTCGGTCCCCCTTTTTTTGGGTTAAGGAAGGTGCCAACGTTGGAGGGCTTCTCTTTTAAAACTTGTGTTAAAAAGATGCACAAAGATACGTTAAAGATTAGTGTCAAGGTTGTAAAGCGTCAACCAATAGGAATCGTTTCACGTGACCCCACTAGAATATATAAAAGGCGAGCAGCTAGCAGCCAGAAATCAGAGTGCTTCTGAATGCAGTCAAGAGTTTAGAAATTTTATTTTTGGTTAAAACTGTCAGGTTTGGGTTGGTATTGAATATTTCAAATCTGGCAGTTTTGACGGAAAAAGAATTTCCATGGCAACAGGTAAATGCTAAATGTTTTTCGTTAAGACTTTCAGGATTTGGCGTAATGTTGGAAATTCGCAGATTCTGCAAGTCTTATCGGTAAATGTTTTTAGCCAAAATCTTCAAAAATCCGAAAATTGGGGGACCGAGTCGCATGTCGACTGGGTCCCCCTTTTTTCGGGCCACATTATCCACCAAGATTGGAATGCGTCTTTTTAAAAACTTGACACAAAAAAATCGGACTTGCCTGCTGGCTGCCAGTTGAGACCTCCGTGTTTCCTAGACACGCCAAGATTATAAAGTCGTGAGATGGGTCGTCCCCAATTTTCTAACAAGATACACACCCATATTGGAATGATTCTGTCTTTTCTCGACATACCAACGTTGCATTGTCTACATTTCATGGGTTGCTGCTTTCACCAAGCTTGACATGTCTCCATTTCATTTGTGTATCGCCCCCTGACATGTCTCCATTTCATTTGTGGATTACCCCCCGTTTTAAATCATTCGTCTGGGATGGGCTGAAAAATTTTCTCGCCTCCATCAAAAATATTTTTCGGAGGAATTTGAAAAAAGTTTCGATATGGATATTGAAGAGAAGTTCAAGACGCTTGAGGGGATACTCAAAAAGGGTCGTTTTCCATTTTCAATCATTTTTTGAAAGGGTCACGGTGCTCAACTATTTATTCGACCGACTGTAATCAGAATTATACATGAACTTCCTATGTCCGATTGTGAAGTACTTTTAAAACGTCGGATAAGGTCGGAAAAGTCATTTATTCAGAAAAAACCCGGTATTTTCCTGTCTTTAAAAAAATCGTTAGTGAAGTAGTACAGCCAGGTCACAGTGCAGAAATTTAGGCACAGGAGTTGAAATTAAATAAGAATTTTCGCAGTTATGGAAATTTCATGTGATTGCTGAATGAAAGATCCATGCATCATAGGTGGGATTTTATGTAATGAGGGATATTGATTTTGTAAAAATCGAATCATCCGGATCGAAAAAAAAGTGGCTGATATGTTGTCAGAAACCCGTTAGAAAGTAATGAGGAACCAAAAGTGTCTTGTGCGGTGATTAGATCGTTAGTATTATCTTCTAGAGAACAGTTAAGAGAGGAACAGAGAAATGACCCGGAGCTAGGGCACATTATGAAGTTTTTGGAAAATCCGGACGATAGTTCTGTTAATGAATCGATCTGCAGAAATTGGTCCAATGACTTTAAAATCGTTGACGGTTTGCTATATTATGCAAAGTATACAACCACACTAGGTGAGTTAAGGGTATTTATACCTAAAACTTTACGTAAAGATGTTATGCGAGAATTTCATGACTCGCCTATGGCAGGTCATCTAGGCAAAAAGAAAACCTACTTAAAATTAAAGGACGCGTGTTATTTTCCGTACATGAGGAAATACATTTATAAATATGTAGCAACCTGCGACCAATGCCAAAAAGTCAATTATAAAAACGGATTACCAGCTGGTCAATTAATTCCCATAATAACGAATTTTCCGAATGAAATCGTGTCTTTAGATTTGTTAGGCCCATACCCTGCAACTAGTCCAGAACGCTATAGATTTATTTTAGTAATTACCGATAATTTTTCTAAATGGGTTGAAATAGTTCCCTTAAGGAAAGCTTCGGCTAAAGCAATTGCCAATGCATTTTTTGAGAATTATATTGCGCGTTATGGAGCTCCTGTAAAGTTAGTCACCGACAATGGTCCCCAAATGATATCCGAAGTTTTCGAGCAAGTGTGTCGCAGATTGCACATAAAACACGTTAAAACTGTGGTATATCGTCCACAAGCTAATCAAACAGAACGAGTCAATCGCACTCTTTTAAAAATGATTTCGAGTTTTGTCGCGGATAATCACACTAACTGGGATCAATTTCTGCAAGAGTTCGGTTATGCAATTAGGACAGCAGTACATGAGACAACGGGTAAAACACCGGCGGAATTATTTTTAGGTCGAAATTTAATCACTCCTTTTCAGAAATTAGTTATGGTAACTGATGGATCAGATTTAGTTTGTGGGAACATAGAAAGGTTGTTTGAGGAAGCTAGAGTTCATACAAAGCGCCAGCAAGAGAAGTGGGCGAAATATTATAATAAAAAGAGGCGTGAAAATAATGTGAAAGTTGGTGATCTAGTATTAGTTCAAACTCACCCGTTAAGTTCAAAATGTAAAAAAATAGTAGGTAAATTTATGCCAAAGTTTGAAGGCCCATATAAAGTTCTGAGTGTAAAAAAATAATAATTTAGTAATATTAAAATTTGGTAAAAGAATAACGGTTAATGTGGACCAGGTGAGAATTTACTATCAAAGAGAAGACAGTGTTGCCGAGTCGGAAAGTAACACTAGTAGTAATCATGGTGCAGTGACATCAATCAGGTCAGATGATGCGCAGTCGTCATTGGTGCAATCGGAGAATGATAGGGGTGGTCGTAAAGGATCGAAATCAGGAAATGTAAATGGTAGAGAGATATAGTTGCGAATAGACGCGATGGAGTAGAGGTGAGAAAAAAACGTGGACGGACGGAATCTACTGTTTCTTCGGGGGATAACGCGTATAATTTCAGGAAAAAAAGACCTGTATGTGCTGAGAGAGAGAAAAGAGGAAGGCCTGACTCATGGATGGAAATGTACGGAAGAAGAGACCAGAGGCCCAAGCAGATCGTGAGAAAAGAAAGATTTCCTCGTCAATGTCCTCTCGTCCCTCCAGGAAGCGTTATAGAAAGGTGGAAGAAAATAGTTCTGAAAGAGCAGTTCCAGGACCATCCCACAGATTCAAGTATAACAGACCTCATCAGGAAAGGAGCTGTCCATACAATCTTCGGAGCCGACGTCGAGTGGACAACAGCCAAGTTCCAGTTCTCACAGAAGGAAACAACGCCTCAGCAGGAGCATATCAACTTCAACGGACTCGATGGAAGAAGGACCCAGAAGTTGGAGCGCAGAGTGGACAACCCTAGGACAAGGTCATCCAGCACAGAAGCCATGGTAGGAGACAAAGCCTATGCAGATTGGATCTAAAGACTAGTCAGGTTGTATAATTCTAATTTGTTTATTTTTCCTCTGACAGACAGTTCGGAGTATTTTCCATGTGGGCTAGTCTAATTTTTTTGTAAAGTTAACGTACAAAAGTGTCACTGAGTTGTGTGCATTTTCATATCGGTTGAAAAGACTTTTGTATTAATTTTTTTCCAAATTGTGGAAAAACATTTGTTGAATTGCAATTGTTTTGCTACACATTAAAGACGTGGCTTTATATGTGAGATTACTTGTATTGTTTGTTGTAATATATTCTATGTAAAATGTATATATTTTGTGTGTAATTATTAAGATGTATAAGTAATGTCTGGTTTCTGGGCGCGGCGTAATTAGGAATACTAACAAAAAACATTAACAGCGCAGCGCGATTGATTGGGAATTTTTGAAAATGAAACCAGATAAGGGTTATTTTGTTACTAAACTATATATATATAATATAATGTATGCCATATTTTATGTCAATAAGGAAGTTGTATAAAAGTTCTGTGCATTTAATGTCATGTTTTAGAAAAAATTGACAAGGTTTCCTTTCAGGGCAGCAGTCCCTGAACATAGTGATGTGATGAAAGTTTGATGTCGTATGAAGATATTGTATAAAAATTTTTGTATTTATTAGCACTTAAGTAAAGTGCATGATCAGGGTTTTTTCCTTGAAAGGTTTTCCCCTGATCTTCGCCCGAATGGGATGCACTGTAGGGAACCTAATATTGTGAAAGATAAATAAATTAGAGTGGAGTACCCTTTTGAGTAGTCATTTCTGTGTGCTAGTTTAATTAAAGTTTCTAACTTAGAGAGTTAAAATTTTCTGCTAATTCAGTGTTTTCAGGCATTATAAAGTTCGTGAGTTAAAACTTTCTACAAGTTTAGTATTTTCAGGCGTTATAAAGTTCGTGAGTTAACTTTTTACAAGTTCAGGCATTCTAGAGTAGTTAAAATTTGTGCAGGTTCAGTGTTTTTCAGATGTTAGGTAAATTAAGCGAATTCTTGCAGGTCGTTTAGACCGTCAATAAGTCACGCTTTTTTTCTCGGAGGGGGGTTGTGACGGGTGCTTACGCGTTTCACTAACCTTCTCTCATAAACTTTTAAATTGTATTTATTTTGACCAATCCCCACTGAGAGCTGGAAGTGTGACTTATGCAAATAAGATAGTTTCGTGTTTAGCGAGTTCGAAAGAGATATAAAAGGGAGAAATGAAATGAAGAAGAGGATGACTAAGCGGTTTGAGGGAAAATGACTAAGCGGTTTGATAGAGTAGAACTCCGTGTTTGAGATTAAAAAGTAAACTACGTCGTTGTCCAAGAAAGTGTTTTTAACCGTCTAGCCTAATGAAGTGAAATTTGAAGATTATTTAAAGCGGATCAGAAGTTATTGAAGATATCGTAGATTACAGCCACTTTATAAAATTCTACTTGTTCCAGGTTCCTACTGAAGAAGATTTCAGGTCTGTAACTTTTGAGGCTTAAATTTAAATGTGTAGTTTGATTGTACGTGTTATTTCCCCTCGTGATATCAGTTAGTATTCCGTCGTCCATAATTGAATGCTGATAATACTCCATGATAATTTATTGTTCTTAAAGTTGATTATTAATTGTATAATTGTGTCTTAAAGAAATAATAAATAAGTGATTTATTATTTGAGTAGTCTTTAATGATGAATACTACATATCCTAACATAGATAATATGCAAAGGGGTAGTGGGAGACTACGACAACTTGAGTTTGTTGGGAAAAAAATTACATTCATTCACCGCATTTATATAAACTGGAATTAATTTCATACTAACTTTGCTTACATTTTAGCGAAGATCTAACTTGTATTTAATTGCACCAAATAATTTTATGGTGATAATATTTTCAAATAATTTAGTAATAAAGAAATATTATATAGCTTCATTTTTGGAATCCTTTATTTATGTTTTACACACAAGACATTGGTCTTATTTACTTCTGAATTTAATAACTTGTAAAGTCAATTAACTGCAGTAAATTTGATAAGTTTTATGCAATATTGTGTGCTTTTAGTTCTGTATCGAAGCAAGTAATGGTTTGGATTGATTTTCAAATTACCTCAACATTTCATAAATTATAAGACACATATTAATAAAAAGGAATACCTATAAGATATGAAAAATCATGATAAAAACCTAATCATTATAATTATTAGTATATATATTTATTATATATATTATTTAGTATATATATTAGTATATATAGAACAACAAAGTATATATATTGAATATTTTAACTTTTTTATTAAGTATAACCTTAGCTTTCTAATATACGTAACAAATATTTTGCTTCATTTTTCATAATTTACCCAAATTACTAAAAAAATGATCCAAGAAGTACAAAATCACAAATTTAAAAAATTTTTAAAAAATTGTTGAAAAAGAAGTTTTATTTCATGAGTTAAATTAATTATTAATTTAACTTAATGAAAAATTAGTTTCAAAATTACAAAAATGGATCAAAGAGCAAAAACGTATTGATTTCTACGAGGCATTGAAATCGTTCCTAATTTGAAACATTGCTTGGAAACAATGGTTACATTATAAATTATATTAATCATAAGAATCCATTTCAATTTATAGCTGCTTCCAAAAAATATTTAAAGAAAATGACAATAAGAAAGAAGTTAATTTTTAAAGGAGTTACCAATTTAAAAACAAAATTATGAAGAGAAAAGGAAACAGCAAAAAGAAAATTAAAGGAAAATTTGCAATCGATATAAAAAGAAAACTGTTTTTAATTTTGAATAAAGGTTTTCATATTACTAAGGATTAAGATATCAAAAAAAATTTAAGAGGTGAAACATTAAGAATGAAAATTTTATGCAGAATATTTCCAAAAGTATGAAAGAACAATAAAAGTTCAGTATATGAAAAATTTCTTCTAACAGCTGAAATATTTTTTTATTTATGATATATAGTAGATCAATCCTTAGTTAACATTCCGTGGAAAATACAGCCTCATTATTATTATTTCGGTCGCTTTCATATTAGAAAAGAAACCTTTTTACTTTAGAAGTTTAGGAAATTAAAAATGACAGATATCCATACATTTATTATCATTCCAAATCAGGAATTGGGCACAGATATGCTTATTAAATTAAATATAACATTTTTTAACATACCGTAAAATCCAGCGTATAACACGCGCCTATACTTTCAAGCTACATTTTTTATAATTTTTAGTTATATTCACCGTATAACGCGCACCCGTTTTTTACGAAAAAAAAACTGAAAATAAGCATAAAAACTGAAATATATATTACTCTTATGTTTTGGAGACATTTTTTCGAGGTTTTATCTCAGGCTTTTGAAAAAATAGTATACTTCGAAAACTACAACATTTTAAGTTCACAAGGTATGTCATTTCTTTTAAATAAACAGTATTTCGATCTATGAGGAAATCTAATTTTTCTCTGTAACGTGTATCTCTTTTTTTTTTATTTTTAAAGCTATCATTTTTACACCCGGCGTTCAACGTGCACTTATAAATTTCGATCTTATTTTTTGTGTTAAAAGTGCGCGTTATAAGCGGATCTTACGGAATCTGATTTTTTGCTTCTTATATAATATTAAGGAAAATAATTTAATTAAAACTATTTGAATATGATAATAATTTTAAAAATAATTAATTAATTCAAACTTTGCCTTTATATACCACTCTTCAAATGACATTTCGTTTGACAGATATTTCACACGAATCAATTAATCTTCGTTCTCTCAATTTCTGGTCTGGTGTATCGTTTGATTAATGCACTAAGTGACATTGAAAAACAAAAACACTAAGGTGTAATAAAAGTAGACACACCCCACCGAGTGCGGCAAATAGGGAGAAATGTACAGCTCTCAAACATTCAGGGAGCAATACTGGATACTGGGCAACATTCGTGCTGTTATTTCTCTGCCACTGAAATTCTTTTTTTTTCACTCAGAGGATACGCGTAACATCTAAAAATGCGTGACCATCGCAAGCAGAAATAGTTTCAGCAGACAAAAACTGGGTGAGGCATGATGATTGGACTAAAAACAACAAATTATTCCATACGTTAAATCTCAGCTGATATTCACCTAAATACGTCACTGCTCACTGATTGTGGTAAAGATGTTTCAAACTAGGAAGCTTGGTTAATTTGAAGGGTGACGATACGGCCAGAATGCCATCAGAAAACGTTAATCGTTATATTCACCAGTAGACAGTGGCGGCTCTGCTAGCTGCTTCTGTCATCTTTGAGCAGCATATGCAATGTACCCTTGATATTCCCATGCTGATCAGAACTATTACCCTGAAGAATTGTTGCTATTGTAATTTTGGCTTCCACTGGCCTCATAGCACGGACGACTTCGTTTGCAATGATGCCTTGATAGAGAGATTTGGATGATGGGATACATATGGCTCATGTTTTTAGAAGGTTCATGCTTCTATTTGTCCAATGATAATGCTAGTATGATGTTGTGAGCTACTTCCCGTTGAAGTCACTCCCTCCCGTCCTGCCTACCTAAAGGTGTGTGGGGAAACAAAGCATGACCAGAAACTTCAATAATAATTATTATCTTATTATTATTCGAGCACCACAAGAGGATGCCTTAGGAGTCATATAAAGAAAGCAATATACCCTAAGTGAATAAGCGCAAGTAATCAGTTTAATTTAACCTAATCTATCTTAGACTATAAATTCCCAATCCACTAATTTAGTATAGGGGCAAATTCCGTTCTTTACTCAAGTTGTGAAAATCAATTATATCCCACCTTCGTAAGGCCACAACAGTTTCTCCGCTCCATCTGTCTTACAGTTACAAAACCCTGACTTTATACAGACAAACTAATTTCCATATCAGGGTTTCTTTTTGAGTGGGATGGCTGTGAATTAACGCGAATGCTAGCCCAAACATTCCCCCAAGAGTATTAGTGTGAAGGTCACGTAAAGTTCTGTCGCAATGTCTATGTAACGACAGGTCCCATCCGGGAGCATCTAACAGACGACCCTGTGACCAGACAACATGGCATCATCACATATAATAGTAAGTTCCCTCCAGTTAGTATTCAGGGGCATATGATAACCCAAGAATGAGAATGGATTATGTCATGCAGACGATTCCGTTTCTCCTTCTTTGGAAATCAAATGTCCTTTACGAGTAGGGTAACCCACGGGGCTGCCTGCTTGTACATTAGCCAATAAGTTTTTCAAAATGTACAGATGCTTTATTGGCCATCATAGTTCTTTGAGTTCTCACTATTCGAACACGTCTGAAACGTGATTGAAGGTCACTTACTGGTTCTTTCGCCGCTGAGTTCAAAAGATGTAAAGTGGCAAATGGTTGGCAGGGAACGCAGAGCTACCTCTCAGAACACCAGCTATATTCTCGTTGATTCCCTAACTGGACGCTTTGTATTACTAGTGTAACTTAAAATAAACATTACTTATTGTTCTTTGCTGTTTTTCTCATTTTACCACGTTTCCTTATTTTTTGAAAATTGTGCATTTTTAAGGTCACGTTGTATGTATAAATAATTCTATATCTATATCTATCTACTATATATATATAAAGACAGAGAAAAGATCTCTTAGAAAAAGAGTAAATTTAAAACCATTATAATCTTCTTTTGAACTCTTTAAAAAAATTCTTATTTTAGAATATATAAGTTATGCAAACTCATTTGGGATTAAGCATATCAATAATTAATTAATTTTATTTCTTTTAGGTTTAGTAATATACTTTAGTTGGAGAACTTGATAAATGGAGCTACTGTTTCTTAGGAGAAGGAATGAATTTTTATGTTTATATTGTAGATGCTTTGGTAAGAGTATTTTACTGGGCTAAGTTGATTTAAATTTTTGTTATTTCTGTAGGAAACCGCGTGTTAAGTTGAACTTATGAAATTTTTCTATTTAGCTATTTGATGTGAAAAATAGCAAATATTATTTTAATATTATAAAAAATAAATTCTTGATAATAATATTATTTTACAGTGAATGTTTTCTTAATAATGCATATTTTTTGTTATTGTCTGTATTACTATGTATTTTTCATAACTGCAGAAAAATAACCTAGATTGTTTTAATCCCCTTTTTATGTATAAAAACTAAATCTCACTGAAAGCTTCTGAAATTTTTAATATGTGTGATATACAATTCTCAAAGCTTTTTTAAAATTTTTATATGTAAGTAGCAATTTTATATTTAGTTCTATATCTTATCAAACTTGCGCACAAACTTGTATACATCCCCTTATTTTCAAGATAAAAGTGCTAGAACTACCACAATTTTAACGATTTTCTATTCTGCAGAAAATAACAAAAAGTAGATGAGCGTAAGAATCAAGCCACCTTATGATTTTGAAAATATCTTTATTTTTCCTTACAGTTTGTACACATTTACCGTTCATCTTGATGCTTTCATTCACTGTTGGTCATTTGTGATGATTTGTATACGGTTCGAATCATCAAAAATTAGATTGGATAAAAGACCTCAAGTAAGAGGGAAAAAATAGTTGATACAAACTGCTTTCGCGGATTAGTCTTTGTGAGAATGGAGTAGATATATATTCGAACAGGTATCTTACAGTGAACACAGACGATTTTCGGGGGGGGGGGGGTCTTTTTTAACATTAGTCGAAAGTCTACAATATGGTAGCTTTATTTTTTGTTTGAATATTTTTTTTTGTTTGAGGAAGATATATTAAGATCTGAAAAACTCTTTTCATTGAATGTATATCAATAAATTTAACCCTTTGAGGGGTGGTGTTTTGTGGTGAAACTACTAACTCATAATTTTTTTCCATGCATATAAAACAAAGAAATTTAATAAAAATTAACCTTAAGGTATCCGACTACCCTGTAATTGTAAATTTTGGCAAAAATTGACAATTTTTTTATGATTTTATTTTATAGGGCATCTTATTAGCTTTATAAAAATACCACTTTTATTATTTTCTGTTCACTAGAACAAAAACTATACGTGTTTTAGTAACAGCAGATTTATTACTTTCAGCAAGATGTCATACTTTAAAACGAGTTTTACTCGAACTGTGTTTTTTTTTTAAAATGCTCAAATGGGGCCAGCGATTCCTCAAAAGGATTTGAAAATAATTAACTGAAATTTTTTGTGTATGTTCTGTAAAATAGTAGAAGTGTTTTAATTTTCAGATTTATTAATCACCATTTTATTAGAAAATTTACAGTTCTTTATGTGAATATAATACTGTTTTGTTAAGCAATTTCATATAATAACTAAGATAAAGTTCTGTAGTTTTTGTAAAACTTAAAATGTCTCTTATCCTGACAGGCACTTCAAAATAGAATAACATAGCAACACATCAGAATTAAAACATTAAAAATTTGTTTATAAGCCTTTGGTACAGAATGGGACGCGTTTGTGTTATTTTTTGTCAATTTTTACCCATTTTAGTAATTATAAATTCATTTTCTCTTCCAAATTTTAGCATATTTTTCATAAAATGAACTAAAGAAATCTAAAAACAACAACAAAATCCCCATATCTCCATTTTGTTTTTAAAAAAAAAAGTTGTCGCAGCCAGTCTGATTTCTTAAGATGATTTTTTACTTCTAAATGCGATTAACAGTTTGAAGTGCTTAAAGTTAAACTCTTTGAGTTCTTCCGGTATGATAACCTTCATATCAGATGAAGCATCATATTTGATTTTGACATTCATAGATGGAGTTTCTAAGAAGTTTGCATGAGTTTGTAAAATGTAAAAATTACAGAAACTATCTTGCAAAACTTACTACTTTGAGCATATAATTTTTAAAAAAACTATTTATTTTATGAAACTTTGCGCAAAATAATTAGATTTCAAGCATTTCATTGGTAGTTCAATAATGCGCTTTTGAAAAAGCTGTGATGCTTTAAATCAAATTTATGGAGACTACTCCAATCCTGTTTTGGATGCACGATGGTGAGAAGGATTATATATAAAACAAGAGAGAGTGTTATATTAGCGTCTCACTATAAAGTTTCATGATTGCTATTGGTGACGGATCTCACAATTCTGAACCATGGTCAATTGACGGAGACCACACCTGAGTTGAACCCCCTCCCCTCTCCCTCTCCTAACTTTTCCACATCACGCCAACGGAGGCCGTTTGAGCCTCGATAGATTCAACAAGCAACAGCCCCCTCTAACAAGGCGGTTTTCAGCGGCACTAGACTCTTATGTTATGAAACGCCTACCACAAGTTCGTGACCTTGACCACTAGGACTACTGAGGTTGTTAGTAAAAGAGGGAACGTCCGTCTGTAAGGGAAAAAAGAACAACGTATAATATGGATTGCTATATATTGAGAAAGTATTTTTCATTCATAGGTAAATCAAAGTAAAAATTTGACTTTTTATATAGGCTGTTCATACTCTCAAAAAGTGATTGAATCTAAAGGGCCAATTAATTTCAGGAGATGATGCGGGAAAGCAATTTCCGTTGTTATTTAAACCCGAAATAAATCTTTTAATAGTTTAAAACTTTATATAGAAGTTTCACAATTGCTAAATTGAGAATGATTCAAATGGAACGAATATTTGGAAGAGATTATCGGGAAATCCCATACCAATTTTCTAAATTGATGCCTGGTACCTTTAAGAGAATAAATAATTGATCTTTAACTTCTCCCTTTTATAGATAATAGAGACTGAAAGATTCTTCAGATTTCTGGCTGTGAGATTACTTTCGCAGCGAATTAAATTAAATAACTCAGCAAATAGCTAGGAAATTTTGCAAAGCCTGCAACTCATCTCTCTGTAAAAGGTGTTAAGATATGATATGCCTGCCTTATTTATCCATATCTTTCTTAGATTTAAAAGGGGGTAAAATAAATGAAAATTTAAATATCTTCTGAAAATTATGGGTTAATCTTCAGTATTTCATATTAGAACAATTAGAAGTTACTTAAATAGTTTGAAATCTGCTTTCTTCTTGGAATAGCTAAGAGTAAAATTTTACATATTGAACTGAATGTGTCCTTTCAGAGTTTTAAATTAATTTTCTAGTGGAAATAAGTTTTTAACTTTTTCAATGTAATTTACTTTAAAAAGTTATTTACTTAGTTTGTAACATTATATAAGTTTACATACGAATTAAAATAAGAACGAAGAAATGAACTTTTAAATGTTTTTGCCTGAACATTTTACATTAATTGAGGAAGTCTGTGGCAGAAGTATTGAGAATTGTTTTTTACGCTGAAGCTAAAAGAAGCATTACCTGGGCGAAATTTTTTATATTCTAGATCAATATCCAATTTTACTGAGAGAATCTGGTTTAAAGTAATATATTTAATTAAAAATAATGTAATTTCATAATTATGCTTAATAATAAGTCTGCAGTACTAAATTATTAGAAATGTAAAACATGTTTACCCTTTCTAAAGATTTCTTTAATGAAAATGAAAAAGCAAGTCAAATAAATTACGAAATATTGCTAACTTAACAAAAAACGTGTTTTTTTTATACTTTTGCATATTTCGAATTAAAAGTGGTTAATCTTCTTAATCTTCATTCTTTAAACTTTATACTTAGGAAAATAATGTTACGCAAACGGCAAACTAAATAACTGTAAAGAAATTAAACAAAAAATACAAGGGGTGATCAAATGAAAAGGTACGAAACGACATAAAAATGAAACAGTTAAATATTTGCATATTCCGCCAAGGGAGAATGTAGCGAGACATCTCGGGATGCCATTGGAGACTCTGACTGGGATCGGATCATGCGCGGGTGCCCGCATGCGCAGGAGAGAGCAAAGGCTCTTATAAAAAGCGGCGCCCAAATGATGCGAGCACAGAATTACTCGAGCACAGAAAAAGCATTAACTCCGATGTGTACTGTGAGACACTCCGACGCCTACGCAGGTCCATCAAGAACAAAAGACCGGGGCTGCTCACGGAGGGTGTGGTTCTGCTCCATGATAACGCGCGTCCACACGTCTCCAGAGTCACACAAATGGAACCGGACAAGTTCCAATGGGAGACGTTGGACCATCCGTCCTACAGTCCGGACATGTCACCCTGCGATTTCCATGTGTTTGGTCCACTGAAGAAACACCTGAAAGGAAAGCGCTTCAACTCGGACGACGTACTCAAGGACACTGTGAAGGACTGGGTCTCGTCACAGCCACAGGAATTCTGGGAACAAGGAATCCTGCGGCTTGTTCATCAGTGGGATCGTTGTGCTCAGGCCTATGGCGTATATTTTGAATAAAGTCTATATTTGTACCCACCGTGTCGTTTCGTACCTTTTCATTTGATCACCCCTTGTAGCACAATTCTATATTTCCTAAAGATTTTCCTTTAACTTTTTGTTGCGAATCTAGCATTTTTTTCAGCTGTTAAGAAATGCCAAATATTTAAAAGCAAAGAAAAATGTAAATTTTATTTGTGTGTTGTGTACGATTTCATACCATATAATTTAGGAGAATTTAATTGATTTTTAAATTTTATAAATATATGTTTACTTCCTTCAGTTAAAAATTTCTCAAAAGAGTTATAATTTCAAAAGCTGTTTTTTTTTACTTTAATAATACAATACATTGTTTACATGAAATTATTTGAGAATGTAGCACACATAAGATATAATTTTGTAAGAAATTTCTTGCAAAAGTTACAAAATGTTTCTTCATAGATGAAGACAAAAAAACACAATTTAAAAATATGTTAAATAAAAGTTTATCTTAAAATTATCACAATATTAATTTTTTCAAAGCTATATGTGAAGAAAAAACAAACCAATATTGAATAATTACATAATATTTTCAAATGACCTTATGAAGTTTAATATACCAATTTTTTGGCTGAAACATTTAGAATTTGTTTTAGAAGAAAGTTTCGGAATTTTCTAGAATCTCATACAATTAATATAAATATCTATCAATATCCAAGTGTATAAAATATTTTAACGACTGAGTTTAATTTGGATCATGTATAGATAATCAAAAATATTAAAGTCATATGCTTGTCTAAAAGATATGAAATTCTTGACTTTCAAATTAATAATTCTGAGGAAACTTGTTTATCGTTATTATAAGCTCCTTTTTGATTCTTTTAAAGAAAATAATAGTTTTGTTACTCTATTGTCTCTGATTCAATAAGTACCGTAAAATTCGACGTATAACGCGCACTTAGAGCCCCAAAAATGTGATCGAAATTTACGGGTATAAAAATGATAGCTTCAAAAATGAAAAAAAAGTTTAAAAAGAAGATGAGCATAAAAGAAAATTAGACTTCTCTATAGATTGTAATATTGTTTATTTAAAAAAAATGGCATACCTAATGAACTTAAAGGATTGTAGTTCTAGAAGTATACCATATTTTTTTCAAAAGTCTGGGATAACACTTCGAAAAAAGGACTTCAAAACGTAAGAGCATTGCTCACGTATATTTCAGTTTTTTTCGTAAGGGGTGGGCGTTATACAGCGAAAATACTTAAAACTTAAGAAATGTGCCCTGATAGTATGGAGGCGCGTTATACGCTGGATTTTACGGTAATCAGATAAAAAAAATAAGCCTGTTTTAGTCAAAAATAGTCAGAGTTAAAATTTTAAATTTGTATGCATAGTAGTAAAAGTAATAAAAAAAAACTCGCTTAAAACAGCTGTTCAATTTTATCATATTAAACAAAAAGTTATTATGCCATAAATAACAAAAAGAGTACTTGAAAAATTAAAAGGATTTCTTATTCGTCGCATAAATTGATTCTTGAACCTGGGAGTCTATTTATTATTTAAGGAAATAAACCTCAAATATATAAATCAAAAAAATTGATTGTAAAAATTTCGTTAATTTATTTTAAATATCTGTAATGGCATGTGCAATTTTCTAAATGTGTCAAAATGTTTAGGTCTACTGTGAAGTAATAAAAGCATGGTATAGCAATATGCAAATATCCAAAAAGTGCAGACTACGTAAGTAATGAATAAATAGGTCTATTAGGGAGATTACATTTCCACACAATTCTTATAAAAAGTCTTCTAATGTTATTATAGTCGTTAGAAGAGAATTAGCGGACTTTGAATGTGGAGTGTTATTTGAAGTTAAAAGCAAGGAGCATTATATTTTGAAAATCGTAAGGAAATTCAATATTTCTTGATTCACATAGTCAAGAGTGAGCCAAGCATTCTGCCCCGTGATGAGCAACTTCAAGACTGACAACGGCTCTTTAACGACAGAGAGAGATGACTTCTGTGTCGAATATTCAGTGTTATCGGAAAATCAACAACGTATCAAATTAACCACTTATATTATTTTCCTTTTTCTATCATACTAGCTGAAATGCCCGTTCTTCGCACGGGTTAAGTTTTAAAAACAAAAATACTTCTATCATAGCAATTATAATATTTTTTTAGGGAGGGTAAAACCCTGTATGAAGTAGAAAACCAAAAATTAAGAACATTTTTTTTCAAATGAATGTTCACATTAGAAATAATTTTAAACAAATTGCAATTTGGCTTCAAAGTAAATAATAATTTAACAAAAACAAATATTTCAATGTAAGAGAGAAAATTAGCAAGCTAAAGAGTAAATAGATATGAGTAAATGTAAATATAAATAAAAATTATTACAGAAAAGTGATAGCAGTAGAGAGTTTCTGCTATGGGAACTATGGGTGAAATAACCTGCAATAGATGAGCCGAAATAAAAAATGAATGATGGTAAACTGATTCACTCAATGCTATCATGAATAAGAAATATTAGAAAGCATTCAACAGAAAAAAAATTAAATTAGCATTGCACCCATACCTCATATAATACTATCTAACATCTCAGTAATACATCTAATATAGAGTTCAGAACTGAAATAAGAATTATAATATTAATTTAAATTAAAAGGTTATTAAAACAGAAAAAGTAAGTCCTAACTTTGATAAAATTGCCATAAACAGTTCTGTACAACAACAAAAAAGCACATAACTGAAAATCTTAAATATTTAAAATTGAAAAAGAAAAAAAAATATAAAAGTAACCTTACATATAGTATATTGAAATTATAATATTAATTTTAATCAAAAAGCTACTTTAAATAGATAAATTAAGATTTGATTTTGATGAAACTATCATAAGCAGCTCAGAACAAAAAAAAAGCATGACAAAAAATATTATACGTAAATAGAAATTCTAACTTAAAATCACAATATTGACAATCTGTTAATCTCAGTTTACATTGAGTGTCATTTTCTAAAGTTACATTTTTCTACTTTTTTGTTACAATGGAAAAACATGGAATCTGCCAATAAAGGAAAAGGGTACTTATGTATTGGCATCACCGCAGCAAAATTTGCACCACGATATCAAAATAACAGATTCTTATGTGTCTTATAAGGAAAAAAATCAAATTTTGGTGAAAAAAGTACCACTTTGGCTGCAGTGACTCTAATACGTAAGTATCACGAAAAGTTGTAACCTTTTTCAATGGAAGAAATTGTAGGTTCTTAGATTTTATTGCACATATGGTTGCCAATTTGGTGAGTTATTAATTAAGTTGGCAATAATACGCAAGTACCATAAAAGGTTATTGCTTTTTACCTTTATCGGCTAATTCCATGTTTCATCGATGTTGCAAAATAGTACTAGAATGTAGCTTATAACAAAAAGAAAAGGTACTGATGTATTATTGCAACAATCGCCAATTTGCAATAATATGTGAGTATGTGCAAGACACTAAAATAGAAAATATAGCATTAATTTAAATTAAAAGGTTATCAAAGACAAAAGAAAATTAAGATTATGGTACAAAACAGTTGCAAGGACCTTGGGTTTGCACATTTGCTTCTCCTTATTCTTTCTAACCTGAATGTATGTGGTATTATCAGTCTATGGTTGTGCTTGGGTTACAAAAAATTTTTCAGATACAGCAAAAAGGTTTGAAGAGTGTAATCAAGCTTTTTTGATAATCATAGTACAGCTAAGATAAATCAGGAGCATAAAATGAAATAGAACATTTTATGGAAAGTAAATATTTTTAAAAGTGGTTACAACAATAAAAATAGTAGCTTTAGGCCTTGCAATATGGGTAGTTGTTCCATTACGCAATCAACATGCATTATTACAAACCACAAAAGGAAATAAGAAATAATTTGAACAAAAATTATACACAGTTACACAAATTCAATACGGTGGATAAACTTAACTTGATTACAATCCATCTGAGATTCATATCATGGCACAGGTTTTCGGCGCCAAAGTTAACCTTAGAACCAAATGACATCGCCTGAATATTAGTAATTAGTACACTTTAATGGTACATATTACCCCATTCCATCAGCATAGAATGATTATTTAGTCTGAAAAAATTGTATAAAAAAAACATCCTTTTTTTTAAAGAAACGAAAAAGATATAATACGTTGGAAATCAAATACGAAAATATCTAATGTTATCAAATTAGTGTTGGCAATCGGAAAAATAAAATTTAGAAAAACATTTTTTAGGACTATTTTTTCGAAAAACAAATGTAATTTATCCCCAAAGAGTTAAAAAAATGAATAAATACAACTAAAATAAATATATTTACAGTTAAATGTGCTAAAATCCCCTCCAAAACTGCTCAAAATATTAATTTTCGCAAAGTTAAGACTTGACATGGCTGATGACGTCATATCTCCATTTAACTGAAAAATCGCATAAAAATTGAATTTAAAAAAAAATCTAAAGCAAATTTCGAAAAAAACTCTTCGAAGTTAATAGCATAACGACCTATAGCTTCTACATGCCAAGTTTCATACTCCTGGGTTGCTTAATGTGGTCGGAATAGGTGAAACACACACACAAACTCTTTCTTTTATATATTAGTATAGATTATGCCAAAAAAAAAATATATATATATATATATATGAGCCAATTTTTTATAAACATTTTTAAGATGAACTCAATTATACAAACTTGAATCAGCTGTCATAAATGTTATAAATATTGAATTTAAAGAATTATGCTAATTTTTATTTTCATTGAAAAATCATTTTTTCCCTTAAAGTCGGCTTTTTTCTGAATAAATAAGCGAAATGGAAAGAACACTTTACAAAAATGGATATTAGCATTAAAGAGATGATATTGCACTTACACTAAATTGTTCTCTTAAAATTCGGTTTGTGTGTGTTGCATTTTAAAATAGGTAAATAAGCATAGTCCAACATCGCAATCAGGACAAAAATATCGTCTATCTTTTCTCATCCGTTTTCAAAAATCGTTTTGTTTTCGAACAGCACTCAAAAAAATTGCCTTGTTGGTCTTAATTTTTTTCCAGTGGGAGCAATCATTTCTAAAAAGTAGGTTTTATTCGATCTTAAAGGATTGGGCAAAATTCCTAGTTGTCCTTTTCTCTCATTTACAGCCCCATATCTTTCAATAAGGCGATCTATAACACCAAGCCTGAAATTCAAATGAAATAATTTTTCTCCCAATTTCTGATGTAAAACGAAAGCATTCGACAATGATGTATCTAAAACAGCCTTTCTCAAACTGTGGAGCGTGCACCCTAGGGGGAGTGATAACTATACGGGGGGGAGCGCAAGCATGTCAAAAATAGATTTAAAATACACTGCTGGCCACCGTAAATGCAACACCCTGAGGGAAGCACGCAAATAACATGAAATTTACAGCATGCATTAGCGGAAGTGAGATATGCAAATGATTAGAATTTCAGCGCAGACACACATCACGCACGCCTGGGGCGCCACCTCAAAGCGCTATTTAAGGCTTGGAGATTTCGACGATTTCAAGTTCGGCAATTGTGTTTTTCTTGTGTTTTTTTTCAAAAAACGATCAGTTATGTCTCGTAGAAAACAGCGATCAGTTTTAGATCAAGTATCCGAGTTCGACAGAGGAAGGATAGGGGCCTACCGAGATTGTGGATAATATTTCAGGGAAATCAGTTTCAGTTTCAGTTACTGATCAGTTACGTTCAGTTTCTTGCATCAGACTATTTGAGTCCATTCATGGATTTCCAGTATCCAAACAGAGGTGGAGTATTCCAAGATGACATTGTTCCAAGTAACCATATAATTATTGGTTTAAAATTATGCAGGACGATTCCAATTGAAAATTTTTTGTTCATTCAAATTGCCAAACATGATTCCCATTGAATTCGTATGGGACATGATAGAAAGGTTAGTTCGTGTTGAGAAAGTATCCCCCCCCACACACACACATGCACGTAGCACTTTTGTAATTACGGATGACTGCATGGTTGAATATTTCTTCAGAGGCATTTCTATAACTTATTGTGGGAATGTCACGTCGAGTCACTGCACTTCTTAGGGCAAAACGAGTGAGTGAGTAAATATTAACGTCGCACTATTTAGCTACACGATGGCTTTTGGCAGTGAACCTCGTAATTTTGAAACATGGCCAAGCGACGAGGACAACACCTGAGCAGCACCCCCTCTCCTAACTACCACACCAAAGGGATAACGTTTGAGCTCACGACAGAATTAACGTGTTTCCCCTCCCCTACACGACGGGTCTTTAGTGGTACTGGGCTGGAACTCGTGACAAGCCAGCCACGATCCTGATACCTAGACCACGAGTCTACCGCGGCCACTAGAGCAAAATGAAGTCCATGTGTTATTAGAAGGCATCCCATTAGTTTTGGGATTTCATTGCACTATGTTAGAATTTCCTAAAACGCACAAAGAATATTAAGCCTGAAGTGTATCATATGGATGAAGGATTGCTTACTGGTATTAGGTTGAAGAAGATGGGTCCATGAAGGCTCATATTTATTGACAATCAGTTTATCGTGCACTACTAACATAATATTTGGATTTTAGAAGTACAATATTTTTTTATTATTAGTTTTGAATAAAAAAGAACATTTATAAAATAAAATATATTCTACATAAAAAATTATTTATAAGTTGTAACAAAATGAATGTATCTGTGGATATGCAAGCTTCCTAAATAAAAAAATAAAAAACTTAAATTGTTAATGAAAAATATTTTTCTTATTTTCCTTTGCAAAATACCATTATACATTTTTGCGAATGATAACTTCAAAAGTTATAAATATGCCCTGAACAGTGAAAGCATATATGAAACCCTACGTAACAAATATAGATGGTTATTTTTAGAAAATTATTCGGGTTTTTTTTAAACCAATTATTATATTTATGAGACCCATTCTTACTTTTTTTACATGAGTCTTCTTGTGACATTTTATCTGATTTATGTATTTCTTTGGTCTACAAAATAAATCATTGAAAACAGCAAAAACTAATAAGTACTCTACTTTTTTTCCATTTACGTAAAATATTCTGTAGGTTTCGTACATACTTTGTATTAAATTTTTTAAATAAATTTTAACACAAATTTTGACGTAATATACTTTTAAAATGAAGCCCTGCTATGATTTGAAACGAGAAAGAACCCAATTTTTTTTACTAAAAAATTTGTAGTAATAATTATGAATTTTAGCGCATGAAATCTGCTATTGAAAATAGAAAAATTACTTTCCATAAGATTTGGTACATTTCCTTTTTTTTTCTGTATTAAAGTAAGCTTCTTAACAATTTCCTTTTAAGAATATGAATGTACCCTCTCACACATTACTTAAATAAGCAGAAATATATGTATCTTAAGTGTGAACAAAAAATCAATATTTTAGCTACATTTTGTGCTGCAGTTTAAACAAAAAGACTATAATGAAAATAAGCGAAGAAAAAATGTAGTTTATGAAAAGACAGCTTTATATATATTTTATTATGACACTTTCTAATAAATATTTTTATTATTTTTAAATATTTTGCTTTAAGGTATAAACTTAACAATCTTTATTTTAAGAGAAAGTAAAGCAAAAGAAAAAATGAATATTTTTCACTGTTCCCAAGTGGTTGTTGGTTAATCCAAAAATAAAACTTAAAGAAATGCATTTCAAATAACTTTTATCAAGTCATCTAAAATGGGAAAAGTTAAAACTTTCCTAATTTTTATTTTTAATCTGAATTATTTTCAAAAAGTTTGTCTTAATGAAAATTACAAGACAGAAATTTTCATTAAATCCAAACTTTTGTTATATGAAAATTTAAATTTTTATTCTTGTGTTTCATGCATGGGCAATTTGAATTAGAAATTTTCCAGCGGTTATTTCAAAGGGAAGAAAAATTTTATGAATTTAATTCTCTTTGAAGGTATAGGCTTGTAAATACACCCATGGACAAAAAAATTAGCGCACCAAGAAATAATTGCGGGATCGTAACGATACTTGGCATGAAGGTACATGTTGAGGAGATATGCAAGTGATTAGAAATGCAGGGCAATTGCGCATTACGTATAGCTGGTAGAGGGCGTTTAACGTCATTCTCCGTGGAGTATAAAACAATTAACCAAAGCTTGTTTGAGTGTGCTGAATCGTTTAAAAAGGAAGCGCTGAGGTAGACATGCAATTACGTCGTTTTCGAAGACAATATGAGCAGCTGTCTCAGTTTGAGAGGTGGAGAATCATCGGCATGATGAAAGCTGCGTGATCAGCTAGGCGAGTAGCTCGTCAATTAGGCCTCTCCGATTGTGTTGTGGGACAAGTGGATCTGAGAGATGTCATTTACACGAAGACCGGGCTAGACGCCCTCGACAGACCAGTTTTCGAGAAGACCGCCACATCGTAAGATATGCATGCGCACAGCCAACTACTTCATCGGCCGCCATCCAGGCACAGGTAGCACCTTCACTAGGGGCCCTCAAACCATACGAAGGCGCCTGGCTGAAGAACATTTGGGTTCGTCGCGCCCATTACGTGTGCTGCCCTTGACGCCCACCCATCGACCCATCAGTTTGGAGTGGTGCCGCTCACGAGGAAACTGGACTGCAGCGGAATGGAACCAGGTCGTCTTTAGCGACGAATACAGATTCAATCTCAGCAGTGATGACAATCGTGTTCGTGTGTGGAGACCCCGTGGTGAACGCCTCAATCTTGCCTTTGCTTTACAACGACACACCGCTTCCACAGCTGGTGTGATGGTATGGAGTGCCATTGCCTGCAATACACGGTCACCCCTAGTATTGATCCGTGGCACCATGCAACCAAATGTGTTGCCACTCATGCAATGGCTCCCAGGAGACATTTTTCAACAAGATAATGCTTGGCCTCACACGGCAAGGGTGTCATAAGACTGTCTCCGCACTGTTACTACCCTTCCTTTTCCTGCCCGATCTCCAGATTTGTCTCCAATCGAGCATATCTGGGATCCTTTGGGATGGCTAGTTGAGCATCCCACGAGTTTGAACGAACTAGAGACAAGGTTATAGCAAATATGGAATGAAATGTCTCAAGATATCATACAGAACTTGTATGCCCAATGCCCGATCGTATCGCATAGTGCATTCGCGCTAGAGGGAGTTCAACAGGGTATTAAATCCTCCGTTCTTTTACCTTTTTCTTTGAAATAAATTATCGTTTTTCTTTGATTTTTTAATCATTTACTTATATCAAAGTAGTCGTTACGTATGTAAAATTTCGTTTCATTTTGAAGACTCCTTCTTGGTGCGCTAATTTTTTTGTCCATGAGTGCAATTCCCAAAAGAAATATATTTTTTGACTATGAATAGGAAAAATCGAGGCCTTATAAATGTATAGATAAACGCTGAAAAAATAATAAGCATTTGAAATCTTGAATAATACAGACAGACAACTTTTTTCATAAGAAATGTTTTAACTATGAAACGGAGCATAAAAGAGAATATTGAACCAATGGAAGCATTTTTTAGATAGTAAATACTTTTTTACCCTACTATTCAGTTTACTATAATTTTAAAACGAATATCACAATACAGAGAGAAAAGAGAAAAAGTTATTCATCTAGCATGAATTTTAACATTCAGAAAATACATATTGTTACGAATTTTGTATAAAATAATGTAAATAATTTGGATTTGGATGTGCAATTCCTTTAAATTACTCTATATTTATTTTATGTTAAGATTGTATTATTCACAAGCAAGCCGTTCCTTACGTTATAATGGCAATTCAATGGGAACTTGGCGAAATATTGGCGATAGAGCCAAGTTGGCATCATTTTTGGCGACCAAATTGGCGACTAATTTGGCGACTTTGGCGACTAATTTGGCGACATTGGGACCATGTTGGCGAGTTTGGGACCCTCTGGATTCTTCTAGAAATTAGTAGAAAAATCCACTAATTTCACGATCTGTGGCGCGAGTGCATCTTTCCAGAAATTTCGGCCTCTGCTATAAATAGAGAGAGACTCGCAGCAACGGTCAGTCTGATTTCAACCAGCGAGTAGGGAGCACTGTTTTGATTAGCGATTGCCTTGAACTTAATCAGCTCGGCTGTGCTTGTGAATAATCATTTACATACGTGTATTTAGACACTGCTTGTTGTGTCTGAGTGCTGTTGAAGGTGTGAAATCCTTCTGTTATTTATTCAGTGAACTTTGCTGTTGAATCCTGTATTTTTAAGGATTGATTTACGCTAATAAATTCGCATCGCTCGCAAAGAACTGTCTTGTTGCTTACGACTGCTTTTGCATAAAATCCTCGAACCCCGATCTACGTTACAATATTAATTGCAATATTAAAGCAAATTTGCGCACGAATTGAAAATATTATTTTTTGAATGATGTTTGACAAACCAATTCACATGTGAATGAAATGAAAACTGTTTCGGAATTATGTTGCTAAATAAACATCTTTCAAAACTTTACTTTACTCTTTGTTCTTTATGCATCAAAATATGATTAAATATTTCGAAAATTTTAATTTAAACAGTGCCATAAATTAGTGCGTATAGCGATCACTTCTACAACTGGCTTAGGCTTGGGCATCGAATCTGACTGGGCTTGTATGACAAATACAGGCAAGTCATTCCATGCTGTTTCAATTTTTCACACTCCATCAATCTTAGTGACTGGAGAACAGTGAAGTTTCAGTCTCTCACCAACCAATGAATAAATGTTTTCGGTGGGAGGATGAGATATATGGAAAGCTTGCAGGTAAAAGACAGCATCCTGTGTCGAGGTAGGTCAAAACACTCCGAATAACATTCGGTATTGCGTTATTTTGTTGAAAGTTGGAAACAAAAGTTAGAAAACTTTTAAGTTAGGAAATTAGCGTCTAGCCACCAGCCTTAAAATCTCAGAAGTAAAATACTAGCTGTTTAGATTACTGAAAAAGCGAATAGGAGATGCTCTTATCGTGTAACCAATGGTGACTCATACCATCAAACCGAGCTTGTAGCCCGTGTAAGGATATCGGTTGAAGGAAGGCCACGTGCATTTCCTCCGGACAGATATACTTCCCGCTTGATGGTGCACTCAGAACTGAGACTCGTCTGAAAAGACGAAGTGATAGTTTGTAGTTTTGAAGATGGGCACACGCGCGGCTGTCTTGTCACGTCTTTTTGCTTAAGTGTTAAGGGTAGCACAATAATGTTCGCCGTACAGAAAAACCGTACTGCTCCAGATGTCATCGCACTGTTCGCGCGAATACCTGTCGTGCTGCAATCAACACCACGTTCTTACACAAAGTCAGTGAAGTGGCTGTACGACAACATGTCTGTCCTCTGAGGCTTAGTGTCGAAGGCCGTCGAAATTTTGCATAGCGTTCAGTATCTTCCACTGAATCTTCTTCAGTCTTTTTGAATTAAAATATTTTTATTCAAAAAATATATGCTCCTATAAAACCATTAAAGTAAATTTTGAAGTTTAAAAAAGATTAGTAAAATTATTATAGAAATCTAATGTAATGTTTTAATACATTACCGAAAATTTGGAATTAATATAAATTTAGTTGGTTTAATGATTTTATGAAAATATGAAATATTTCTAACTAAGCCATTGATTTTTTTTAAAGAAAATATAAAATAATATACACTTTTAAAAAATGAAATAAGTGTAGTGCGTGAGGTGTTTTAAAGTGTAGTAGATCATTCAGATAATCTCTCAAACAAAGAAGTTTCTGAATAGATTTATTTGGTTTGAATTCAATAAGGTTAATATTTTTATTTTTACTTATTTTGCCTACATTAATTACTTAAATGACATCAAACTACTCTGTAAATAGTTTAGTTACTTTTTGAGATTTACCCGTAATTTATTTCATTTTTTACAATGCTTTTTCGTAATTTTTTTATGTTTGAAAAATATTTTTTTAATTTCTAATGGGCTGCGGATTAGTGTTTTACCATTGCAGAGACAGTACTTGCAGAGACAGGTCAAAATTACATTGCATCCCTGATTCCCGGAACCTAGTATCTCTTTTTAGTTCGGCTCCATATAGGCGGATACCAATCACCGCAGGTAATTTTGACTCCCAGTTTCCTTCCCAGAGGGGGGCACCTGAGCTCTGGCGATGCGAAACGGGACTTTAGATTTTAATTTTGCCGAGAGCTCCCAAGCCAAATAGGCACTAGAGGAATCTTTTACAGGCCACACAATCATGTGACATAAACACTGTCGATTTTCTGTATCATGACAATCCACCAACTTGAACCGGGGTTAAGCCCGCAACCTTGAGTGCAGAAGGTCAGCGACAAACCAACCACGTCACCCAGCCGGCTGTTTGTAAAATATTACACTTTACATATTCAATCTCAATTATCATATTCTTGCATTTTCACCAATATTATTATGTTATAAACATTCGCTTTAAATACAGTAAGCAAATGTTATACATCAATTTTAGAATTTTAGATGCTAAAATTCTAAATAATTTATTTATATGAAAACAAAAGAGACCCCCTAAAATGGAACATATCTCCACATATAGAGCAAAATTGCTAATAATTTAATTAAAATTCTTAATAAATAGAGTAATAGAGTAAAAAAGATTTTAGGGTTATGCATTATTTTTAGTTTTAATAAACCAACTATTGCTAAGCAGATGAGATTAGTTTAAAAATCTTAAGACTAAAATTGTTATTGTTATTTTCTACATTATTATAAAACATCTGAAGTATTTAATAACTGCATTAAAAAAATATATGGAAGATTGCTCATAGATATTCTTCTACCAATTAATTTAAAATATATAAATGTCTTTTGGACAACCTGAAGGAAAATTCAAAATCGTAAGATTGTTTCAAAATAATCGAAACTTTTTATAGTAATAAATAATACTTTTGAATAATTCTACTTCTTGCAAAGACTGAAAAAAAATAAATTCCTTTGTTACTCTTTCTTACTCAATATTCTACAACCGCACAGAGAAAACTAAACAAAAAATGCCAGAAGAATACCCTCTTTTTGATTTTAGGAAAAACTTATCCAAAGCATACAATGGATACTGAATTGTCAAAGCACGTGGAGGATGAAAAACGAATAGGTTTTCTTTTAGCTACTTTGCGTTTGTGTAGCTCTGAGAATTTCAATTTTTTAATACTTTTTACACATCTTTTCCTTTTTTTTAACATGCTATAGATATTGCAAATAAAAAAACTCTTCACAATATCTTTTTGGCGAATAGATTCTTTCCCAATGTTCATGTTTTTCGTTCATTGTGGAAAAAAGGAAATAATGAGGTCATTTATTCATTCAAAATGATTCGAAAAAGTAAACATCTTGTTCACAATAAAAGCACTTAAATGTCGTATTGAAGACGCGTTTCTTATTTTGTTCGAGAAATGGTATCCTTTATATATATCGGAGTAAAATATTTCCATTTTTTAACCTCTCCTTTTTTTTAATTCCAACTATTAGTTCACTCTCTCTCCCATGCATATATATATATATATATATATATTATATATATATGTATATATGTTGCTCAAATTTTCAATCGTTAACAAAATACTTTCTATTCATCCATTCAAATTCAAATATACAAATTTTTAAATGTGTAGTGGATGACACTTGATGTTAATACAGTTTTTCAAGTATTAATTCATTAATTAAGTCAAAAATCGAATAAATAGTAACAAACAAAAATAATAGTCCAACAGCTTATATAGAAAGAAAAATCATTCGTTGTGTTCCTGTAGCTCAATGGATAGCTCGTTGGACTTCATGCAACAAAAGTCGTGAGTTCGAATCCACTTGGGATGACTTAACTTCTGAGAATGTGATTTCCCTTTTTACTGTATATTTTAATAGAATAATTAAATTTAATTAATGAATAAATAGTAACAAACAAAAAAATATAGCCAAACAACTTATATAGAAAGAAAAATGGAAAATGGCAAGGAAAATCGTTTTCTACTTTGTCACTTAATATTGTGATTCTGTCATATGTATATACATATTTGTATTATATATATATATGATTGTAACTATTCATTAAAAGGTAACTAAAATAAAATCTTCTTTGTTGACTTAAGTAGGAATCGACTTAAAAAAAATTTATATTATTTGTTCTAAATATATGTTTGGTTATCTTACTTAATGGTTGAACAGTCTTTTTAAACGTGCACTTTTTAATGATAGGATTTTTAATATGTTATACTTTTTTCTGCATAAAACGGAGAGTTTGGAACACACAAGTGTGACATAATATTTCTTAAATTGTGTACAATGAATTGAAAAAATGCTTCAAAAAGTAAAATTTGTATTTTTCTGTTATTTTTTTTTTATTTATTTATTATTTGTTTTGAAAAAACTATTTTAAAGTTGAATAGTGAGTAAAGATTTTAGACCAAGTAAGTTTGTTTCTGAATATTATAATTATACTTATTTTAAAACATTAAAATTTAAATTACATTTTTTTTGCAGATATCAAACAACAAATTGCTGAGGACGATTTCCTGTAAAATCAATTTAAATTTTTCGAATGTTACATTCACATTGTCTCCTGAAAAGTCTCTTCAAAAATTCATTTCTTCATTTTTTTTTTTTTTTTAGTTTCTTATTTTTCTTAAAAAAATAATAGTTTATTGAATTTTTTTTTACTTTAACTTTAAAAACAGGATTGTCGAGTATAAAACATTTGCTTTTAACATTATTATATACATATACGAATATTATAAGCTTTAATATTATACACTTATTTTTTATATAAACGTGTACATACATTTCATGAAATTTTATGCTTGCATATATGAACTAGATAAAATATACACTTAAATGGTAAGTTACATTTTATGAGTCTCCTGCAGAACCATTTCCCAAATTTGCAATTAAAGCCATAACAAAAGTATTTTTATTTAAGAATTTACTTGTAATACTCTGTTCAATTTCAAATAATTAAATTCGACGCAGATGGGGTTATATTTAAAACTCTTCAATTTTAATGATTGTAGAAATAAGGATTTTTACCGAATTTTAATCAGAGAACATCTTTAAGGTGAAATGAAACTTCTCAGTGTACATGAATCCTGCCTAAGAAAATGGATTTCAAAGATATACATTTAGGGTTTTGGATGAAAATATGTATGAGGAGAGAAATGCGTAAAGCAACTGTTCTCAAACTGTGGGGCACTCTCCCTTGGGGGGGGAGTGATTATACTGCGTAGGGGGTGCGAGCATATCAAAAATTCTAAAATAAAATATTATTTAAAAAATTATTACTTTACTGAAAGGAAGCAAAACAAAATACATTCTAACGAAATAAAAAAAAATAAAATGCACATTTACACTGCTATAATATACTTTTAAATGCATCAGAACTGCAGAATGCATTTGAAAATTAATTTATCTATACTAAAGTAAGAACAAGTTTAATAAGTACTATTGAAATGGTAATAGTATACGAAATACTTTTGTTTTCGATGCAGAAAATTCATCATCCACCCCTGCCCAATAATTAAAGAGTGATTTATTACTAAATTGCCTTTTGATTTCGACATTTCACATGAAATCTCTGAAGATTTCTTCTTCTACCTGTGTGCTTGGTAACCTTAGTATCTTCTTTAATTAAAAACGATTTTGCATTCTGTTCCAATTTAGAAATTAAAAAAGGAAAGTAACATGATACTTATCCTGTTAGTTTAAAATAAAATTTATATTACTTAAAAGTAACGTAGACAAAATTTAATATTTATCTTGATAATTTGTGACGGATTTATACAGTTCTTCTACTAACCTCTTGAGAATTCTTTTTGGGCCATCATTTTTTCAACCAACTTTCTCCGAAGACAGGAAGCGTGATTATGCAAATTAAATTTAATATAAATATTCTGTATTAGTGAGTTTAAGAGTTAGTGAAGTGAGAAAAGCTTTGAAGTGAAGTGAATTGTGGATAGACGAGAAGTGTGGTAAATCGGCAGAGAAACGTATGTGTAAGCAGTGTACGAAGCGAGAAGTTGGAATATTAAGGAAGTGATTAGTTCAACTATTGGAGAAGTGTTTAATTCCACGCAAAGAGATTAAAAGATTCAAGAGTTCAGGTACTGTGATCTTTAATCAAGTTAGAGAGTTAAATTATTAGAGCGGTCATTAAAATAAAAATAGGCTCTGTATAAAGTTATCTTAAGGTTAGATCTGCAGGATTGGTTATATTCTCCCCACGCCATCTCGTCTCACCCTCGTGCTCTGACTGATCACAGTTATCTTATTTGTGGTGTTGTGTCTGAATTAAAATAGTGATAAATAAAATAATTCAAGTTCATCGTGTCGTTTGATCATTTAGTTCCTCCTACATTTCTAGCCGGGTAACAGGGAAGAAGGGATGTAAATTCCTTATAAATTTGTACGATTTATAATTAAGGTTGTTTTGTAGATTTAGCCTCAAAGTACATTATTATTGTATGCATTAAATTGTTTTTGTATAAGGGGGAGGAACGATGAAAATTATGATTAAAAATTTGAAAATTTGAGAAGCACTGTCTTAAAGTATTTCTTGTACAGAGTTACAGTGATAAACTCAAATATTTATTATCTAAAAAATTGTATCATTTCTTAGTTATTGTACATTTAACCCGGGAGAATTCTGTCATTTAGTTCTATTACAACGTGTAAACTCTCTCTCATTTCCACATCACAAATGTGGGTATGACTTACCACAAATAGCAACTTAATAAATTTGACATCTTTTCCCTGAAATACATTAGTTATTAATTTTCTGTTGTTGAAAGATTCGATGATGTGGGCAAAATATTAGATATGGCTTGGGAATTATTGTGTTATTTTGATCAAAGTAAGAAAAACAATGCAAAACTATTTGTAGTAAATCATAACATATGTATCTACACAGCCTTCTATTCTCGCATGATTTTAAATAAATAATTTGATACATCCTATTGTTTAAATGAAATTTTTTATACATTTTAAACACCCAAAAAGTAAGTTGTGTGATTTTTTTCACATATATAAAAGATTATTGAAGGTCATGCAGCTGTGGATTTGATCATTATTTTCTCATTTTTATTATACGAATTTTTAACCTTATGGAATAGTTTCTGTTTTGAATGTTATAATAAAAGATGTAAATACTATCCAAGTAATACGGTTTCTTCATAAGCTTTTCATATTTATTTAAAAATTCGCACACATGCATAAAAAATATAAATTCTGTCTAGACTTCCTTTTTGTTATTTGAATACAGATATTGCTTCTTTTAGCATTCAAAGAGATAACTTCATAAAAATCTATTCTAAAATTATATGTATTATAGCTCAAAAAATGTTTAAAAACCTCTCAAAAATACATAATGCTTATAAGACAATAACACTTAATATTTTCAACTCACATAGCATATATAAATTACTGATATTACTTTTATTAATGACAATATATGAAAAGTTTGTTTCTTGAACAATTCAGCTTTATGAAGAAATTTCTTAACATGGTTTAATTTATTTATACATAACTGTTACAATTATTTTGTAATATATGAGAGTATAATACATTTTAGGGATTAATTGTGAAAGAATTGTTGAGTACAAGCTTCTTAAGATTTATATTAAATAGTAATGTATATATATATATAAACATTAAGATTGTAATATGAGATTTGCAAATTAATATTTATTTTTAATACTTTCTAAATGCAAAGAATTTAAAAACTGTAAATCACATTTATTAATAAACAAATATATTTCCTTGATTTCACAAATTTCAAGCAATGTATCGAAAAATCCGAGAAATATTAATATTTTACCAAAATTTCAGAACTGTAAATGAAACAAACTAAAATACATCCTTTTCAGTTTGCAAGCAGAATTTTTTACTACATGGACACGATTTAATTCAGAATATACGAAACTGCAACGCGGTTTTTCAAAATATTAATTCAACAAGTGATTATTTTTAACATTTTATAAATTATATAAGATATTTAAGCAACAAAACAAGTGGAAGTAGGAGATTAATTTACTGATAATTGGGGTATTATTTATAAATTCCATTTTGATAAACAATATAGTACGTCCTCATTTTAATATTCTTAATAATCTCTCTTTCTATTATTTTCTTTATTTAAGGCTCTTTGAAATGATG